>LYUA01002826.1:98484-109257 GCA_002093875.1 Calopteryx splendens
AATTATGCTCACCAGACTCCGACATAGATGGCGACACATGCTACTATGCTTCTGAAACAGAGACATATACTGCTCTACATGCCTTTACTGCTCTAGCTCAAACTTCCATGTCGTACATGGACGATCGTACTCCAGATGGTCAGGAGGCCCAAGGGCGTACATGAACGTTTGTACTACTCAAAGGGTTAATTCAGTCCATGAACTAAAAATATGTTTCATCAAATGGGTCATTCCATGCACATTACCATACCATTTTATATCTTCCTCATTATTTTCATTCAATAACTATCACAGAAGAGAAACTCAAATATGAAGAAAAAACATTTATGCCTCATGGGGTTGGCAAGGGGATTATGAGGTTCGTCTACCTGCCTCGTCCTGAATTTTTAGCTGTGACCACTTACGGAGGTGGGGTCTATTCGCCCCCCTCTGTAGGATATACCTTTTCATTTCGTATAACCCATAGCATAGGGTATTCATTTGGTTTTATCTATAGTCCTTGTACCAGTAAATATGTGCTTTTTTACTATTACCCATTTCCTTGAAAATAATTTACAATATCTAAAACAAGGTATTAAGAAAGTTATAACAGCTGTCATGAGTTGGTGCTTATCATGGAAATAATTTTTACTCCTAATAATTTCTTTGTTTTTAATTATAATCATTTAAGTCGAGAGTATTCGTAGTTTTTGATAGTCGTTCATCATCATGCTTACCCTATCAATGCTCTACTGATACTTCTGCATGCACCTGATACAGTCATTTGGTTTTTCTCTTCCCTTCCACAAAAACAATTCTGTCTTCTGCAGTACAATTAGTTATCATTAGGACTAGAGAGAGGCCTTTTGAGATGGTTTCAAAATCCCATAGCACACGTGACTCACTCACCCTTTGGGGGCTCACTTTCTCACCTCTTCTTTTGCCTCACACCACTCTCCCACCAAGGAATGCTACCTCGCCCACCTTCGAGTTTTCTCCCCTCCCCCAGTGCTTTTTTGCCCTCCAATACACCATCCCCCAAATAAAACCCTTGTCCCCCAACCCTATTGGTTCTCAAAACACCCCCATGCTCCAAAACACCCTCTTCCTCTCAACATCGAAACGCAGACCTTTGAAACCAGCATTGCCAAATGGATCGGCAAGTGAATTTACAAAAGTAGCACTGCCAATCCAGCCAGGGGTGGTAACTTTTTTCTGTCCTGGACTGTACAAACTGGTTATCTTTTAAGCTGAACACTTTTTAAAATAACAAATGTTCTAGTCAGAGTGATAGTGTGATTTGAGGAATAAAGTTAGTTTTCATGGTTATGTATAGGCTGGTGAAGTCAATCAGGATGTGCAAAGCTGATTGCCAAGATCATATAATGAATTTTACACTCTTACTCATCATCGGTGACTTTTGAATATTTTTTCAGATATGCATTGATAGATTGATGTTATCCTCAGCTATTATCATAGCATAAGCATTATAAACAAATTGTTAGTTTGTTAAATGTACCAAAATGCCAATTCTTGTTTGGCTCGATATTGAAAGTCTGTAGAACAGACTATTGTGTTGAAAGTTTCTTTATGAAAACATGAAATAAAATATGCTGGGCATGAGAAGTCATATTTTGTTATGCTAATCACACCATTGCCATTTGTAGATTACTCACCACTGGCTGTATATTAAGCATATTTTGTAATATAGCTGGGCAAAGTCAATGAGGGTACATTGATATAAAAGGTTTGGAAAATTGGAATTATTGAACTACGAGGCTTTAAGAAGGTTTGAATAATGAAATAATATACATTTCATAGTTCAAACCTTAAGAGGTAGGTTTTTTGAACTTGGGAATTAATATTTGTACTCACTGTATTTGTTACCCTATGAGATGATAGGTAGGTTTTACAGTGCTTATTAACTGTGTAATGTTTTTCATGTACCTCACACATATTTTACAAGGTAGATGACTAAGATATGTGTGATTATATATAAATTCAAAATATTATTTATTTCTGAACAAGGTGTAGATCTTTTTTTATGGATGTTGTGATTCTTGAGTAAGAGGATATTTTTGTCATTTTTTGTGTTCATGTATGGTGAAAACCTTTATAGGCATACAATAGTGATTTGCTTTGATTTATCACACATTTGAAGCCAACTACGCATGTAAAAAACCTATTATTACATAACCATGCCAATCATGTTTTATTAATTAGAAAAAAATAGGCAACTAAATATTTTCTGATTCATGAATAAATCATACAAGGATTGAAAGGCACTTAAATTTTTTTATGATATTTATAAATGAGGCCATGAGTTCCCCAAAAAAATGAAATTCTAAATAACTTCACATGATCTTGCAGTATGTTATCCCCCAATTTATGTGACAAGCATGTTTTAAGACCTCATCATGTAGGTATGAAATACGAGTGAATGGTAATCATTTTCCTAGTTGTTAATAAAGAAGGCATTACATTTCTGGCTGAATACTTGGCATTTGCCATTGGTGTTAAAATCGTCATTCTACATTTATGCATCATAAGTATTACATGAAGGAAGAATAAGGGAAATTTTATACTATCTAATAAAAAATATATGTAGAAACCTTAATCTGTCATTTCTTCTTTGAGCTTTCCCACATCTATTGCTCATTTATTAAAGACCTGAAACATATGTCGTATGTACATGACTAATCCTGGGGTGGCATACATGTCCCCACTGTTGCTACTGATTATAGCTTGGTTTAAAGTTCCTGGCATGTGTGCAGAAATCCATTTTTAGCCCGTGCAATATTATTTCGAATGACTGCATAGGCACTGGGGGCTAAGGGTGAAATGGCTGTTCTCCTTTGGGGCTTTCAGGGTTTTCAGTCCCTGTCTTCCCCCTCTTATCCTCCTCAAAGAATTGCCTATCCCTCCAAGGTTCCTCCCCCAAAGGCACTTTCCCCTCCACTTGCTGCTGTTCTGCACTTCAAGGTGCCAAGAGCTTTCAAGTTATGCATTTGAAAATATAAAATTTATTTTATTTACTCACTGTAAATGATAATTCAGTTAAATCTCTGAAATGCAACGTATTATGACTTTCAATGTGTGGGCATTTAAATCATCAAGGATTGAAATACCTTAGGCTTCTCTCCGATCCCTTTGGTAGACACTGTTAGAAGTTTCATTACTTGTGCTACAAATCCAGGAGTAGCTAACCCATCCTTGGGCAAGTCATTCCCTAAGGTGTTGTGAGTTTACTTGTGGTGGATAGCTTGCTTGTGCCAAATTTTCTAAATACCTTATTGAGTTGAGACACATTTAAGAACCATCTATTTTTGTGCAATTGTTTCTCTGAATTTTCACAATGATGGCGTGATTGCATACTGATGAAATAATTCCACTTTTTACAATACAGAAACACCTGTGGTTTTCCAGCAACATTGCTTTTAAACCCTTTCCAGGTTTACTGCTTTGCTGGACCTCCTGTTGGGACCTAAAAATAATTCAGCAGCCCACCTATAACCAGCCAATGTTTTGTATTTTAAGTAGTTAAATTAAAGTGAGTACCTGACTCCCCTAATTTCATCTGTAATGAATACATTATTATGAACCCACTAGAGTATATGTAAATTTTTGTAGGATCAATAGACATTATAGAATAAAAAAAATGGAAAAGAATAGCAGTGCTAGTGGGTCATATATTAAGACTTAAAAGTCCAATAAGAAATGTGTTAAAGGAAAAGGTTGAGGGGGTACGATATAGAGGGAGGCAAAGGCTACAATATTTGGTACCAGTGAGGAAGGATGCAGGAATGACATCTTATGAAGGCATGAAAAGATCATAAAAGAAATGAGAAGAGGTCTACTTTCAAACCAATCTAAGGATTACTCACTCCAAAATGAAGATCCATGCATCTCCCTGACCTTTGAGATGCTATGGACTGCTTGAAACTTAATTACTATGTGTGTATTAACCGAAAATCAAACGGTACAATTCACTCTTAATTAGTCTGGCAGCAGTATAAAACTCAAATTCCCTCTCAAATTTCTTCAGACTATAAGAGATGTCAGATCATTAGTTGATGGAAATTGGTGTTTGCTATAGTTGAAAAATTGCTCAGCAATTTTTAAATTTAAAAGCTATGTATCTTTAAAGTGGAAAATATTGAGTTCCCATTTGTTCAATCAGAATTGCAATGATGGAAAGTTCATTACCTCTTCTTATATGGGAGCGCATCATTGGTTACTCAATTTATTTTGTGATTCAACATGTATTCACATAAACCAGAAAACAAGATTGCATTTTCCTTTTTATTACAGCAAATATTACAGACATGTATATAAATGAGAAGTGGAGGATGAATAGTGGTCAGCTGAAACATTCTTTTAAGTGCCTTTCATGGCACTGTACAGTTGTGAGGCAACTTAGGTACAATAAACGAATACCCAGCTGAGATAATTGAAGTTAAGTTGTATTTTACCATTAATAAAATATGGTCCCAAAATTAAATGTAGTACTGATGTCATACAGTATTTTTATTTTGCCAATCATTAAAAAAACTATTGAAATTCATAGTCCCTGAGATTTTGTATAACCTAATCTAATGATTAAAATTGAAAATTTACTATCCAATATTCAACTGATATTTCTTTAAAAATGTTTCATTTTACTAGTATTAGTTCATCTAAAATCAGCTGCAAATAACTGCTGAACAGAAGGATTAAAAATTTCAGGACATATTACCACCAACTGAGCAACATTAAATTCTGTTATTCATTACTATTCCTTTATGAATCACTACATGAACACATACAGTCTCAAAAAAATGAAAGCTCACTTATTCCTTTACACACTCCAGTGCAGTTGTAGTTGAGATCCTTCCCATAAAGTGATATTCAGTCACATGAAACAAAATGAGTAGTTGGACTATCACTGCCACACCAATGGCTAGGCCACAAAACTTTGTCTTTAATAGTCACCACCGTAACTTCAAGTGCTATAATTAGCAGGCCACCTTTCACTGCACTCTCCTGCAGTAGTAGCCTAGAGTTTTGCATTTCTCACATAAGTGCTGTGGATGAACTTTTGACTGGTCAGACACATCTAAGCCATCTGGTTTATCAAGTGGTCTCTGCGTTGTGGTGTCATGAAAGAGAAAATTAACTTAGTATATTATTGATACATCTTTTTTATGAATCATTGATAAAAGTAACTTTATTCAACACAAATTCTTCTATTAAAAATCACTCCAACAGCATCAAACAACTTTTACTGAATCTACCTCTATCCAATACCCTCATACTATTGCCAGAGTATGTGACAGTGTATGTGTAACTGTTGAATTTACTACATTTTAACAAGTAATTTTAATCAGCACCTGAATTAAGTAAAGATTCATGTATATTAAGTACAGCACACATTTCTTTCCTACAAATGGCAAGTTAGATCAATAAATACAATGAATTTTTATTCTTATTCAATTGTAAAATTCATAATTTTGGCAAAATTTCATTTTAATGAAGTCCATGAAAAATTTTCTTTTTTTATCTAGTTGAGGTTCTTCAATTAGCCCATCTATAAATCACAAAAGCAGTGCATCATCTAAGTTAGTCTTTTATACTGTGGCCTATGAAATAAAATATAATTATTAATAAAAAAGGCTAATCACAATAATTTAGGCTAGGGGAAAGTCATTGAACAAAAACAGTAGATTGTATAGTATGGGACATTTTAAGAGACTAAAATAAGTGTCATGTATAGTACGTGTATTGTATGATAACAACTTTGGTCTCCTGTTTTTTTTACTGTAGTTGGACAACTACTTTAGAATGCTGTGTGTAAACTGGTTGTACTTATCTCTGGTTTATCTTTGGCCATGGCTTTGCTGATGAGTACATTCACCAGTATTAAAATTCACTTACGTGTCTGTCTAAACAGGCATTGTTAAGCATGAGTGATGGTAATGATATGATATGAAGAACTGTGGGGAGGGGAGCTTGGTTCTTAGTTCTTCTCCATGGTTAGGAGAGGATGAGGGCTTTGGCCATCAGTAATATCTAGTTGGCTACAACTAAATTAAATGAATCACCAACCCTCTTCTTTCTTATAGAAGGGTGTCATCCATTCAGCCATGACCAAATTCCTGGATTTTTTTCAGGGGAATTCCATTTTGTTTTTAAGAATATTTGTAGATATCACCACAATAATGCAACTGAACAATAAATAAAGAAATCATCAATCAAGAAAACCTGAAAATAACTTGCATACATACATAACCTTCAAGCTGTTGCTTTTCAAGGTAGGCAAAGTCAAATATAGCCTGATTTTAGGTTATATCAGGAAGCTTACTCATTTTTACTAATTTCTGTCATTCTACCCTTGCTTCTTTCATGTCTGTCACATTCATACAAGCTCTCCTGTTCCTGAGACTTCTAATATTTCTTGTCTTGAGTGTCCCTTCAACCATGACCATCCATGACTTTCTCAGTCTTCCCCTTCCTTTTAAACCATTTACCTACTCTCATACCATTTGGTGGTTTGAGTACCATTAATGCTCTCAATATGACCACATAGCATAGTGGACTCCTATCCTGCATGTCTTATCCCGATGCATCCAATCCACATTCATTCATGACCCACTCATTCCTCACCCTATTTCTTCTATTTTAACTGCAAACACTTTAAAGTACCCCCTGCCCATCAAATTCAGTCTAAATTCCAGCTTATGCTAGTAGGTAGACCAAAGTTTCACTTTCATATAATATGTGGGGAGGAGTACACTTTTTACACCACCATTTTTGCCCAGACGAACATTAATATTTTTATATACACCACTTTTTCACTCACGAGCTCAAGAATATATTTAGTGAATCTCAAATAAATCTCAATCAACTAGTGGAACAAGAAACAGGACAAAACACTTACTCCAATTAAAGAGCAAACTAATCACCATGGCATAATAAAAAAAATGAAAACTGTTGGAATGTAAAGAACATATACTATCAATTAAATAAATCTATCATTGTATTGCATCTTCGGCACCTGGAGGGTTTTGAATACACTCGATGCAGGTTATAATTTAAGATGGAATGAATTGCTTCCAACAGCATTAAAATGATTTTTCGAGAGCAGTCCCTAAAAATCCTTCAGTTCAGAAGAAGAGAAAACTGCAGTGAGCTAATAGGTCCTGTAGGTTACTAGTACTAACAATAAAGATTTTCCTTAGTAACATTCAAAAATCAGCTTGGTACTGTGTGAAGAGGTTTGATTTTTTTATTCTTAATCCTTGTCCAAAGTCTTTGCTTGGTAAAAATTATTTATGACTGTAATGTTTTTTTGTGAGTAAACTGCTATGCAAATTCCTTGAGGGTGCCATGGTGCCTTAAAAAAACTGCCAAGTGGGTATCAACGATTATGATAAGGCTAGGATTTCCTGAAATATTATTAAATAGGGTTTAAGGGAGCATTTGGCATTTTATGAAGAGATTCACTTTGCCAGAGGGATCATAGATGTTATAGGAGGGTTGAAAGTGACCAAAACAGTAGAAAGCTACCAATTATGGATGTACTACAGTGCTTAATTAAACCACAAGTGTATAATTTATCAACTTAGGTTGTGTGATTTTCTGTTCTATCACACCACAATGGTGATTGTCTGAAAACCACACTTAGACCAGAGCTTTTTCAATGCTTGCATGTATTTAAAATGTATACTTCAGTGCAGCCAAATTATGAATATTGATTAGCTATGCCTACAAAAAAAGGATGGAAATATGTTCACTGTCAATATTCTTGGATTTTGGTGTCACCCACTTACCTACTTTGTTTTATTAAATAGAACCAATTCATTGAAATCTACCCATTTAGCCATTTGATCATGACACTGAGCCAACTACCTCGGGTATTTAATGCCAAAAAAAGTTTATCATGTATATAGGCAAGTCAGCATCAGTCTAAAAAATAGGGCCAGCTTTATCATTAGGCAAGCCTAGGTTAAATGTCTAGGGGTGCCTGTCTATCTTGTGAACAAATCATGGTTGAATCTTTTTGATTAAAAAAATGTAACTATATTAAATATTATTTAATTTAGTATTAAATTAAAATTCTCTGAAAATTATAAATATATGTATTTATTAGATTAATTGAATTTACTTATACTTGGAAATTAGACTAAATTAACAACTAAAATGTCAAGATCTAACAAAGTTTATGTTTCATGATACTTAAAGAATTTTAACGAAGTACCTACCTACCCAAAATGTTTAGAAATGGGTTTTGCACTTCTGAGAGTGATTTATCTTTTGGTCAGCAATTGTATCTATCTTTCACCAGGCTCATGAAAAAAAAATTTTGCCCAGCATTAAATTTTTATAAAATAGTTATTTTATTTCTTTATTATGCTTTTCGGCTTCTCTGTGTTAGTTGATTTTTGTAATCTTAGCATTTCACCTCCTATCCTTGGTACATCATTAGGATGAATTGCTGCACTATTGCCTTTGTGCAATATAATAGCATTGGCGTTAACAAAATGACCATTGGCTGTTAAACATCAATGCCCTCTCCTTCAAATTTAAACCTGCAATAGTTGCTCTCTTTCATTTTCTCAACGTGATGGAATAAATATTTCCAGGCATTACTAATCCTGTATCCACCCTCCCAATTAAAATCATTTGTATATTTTTTAACTTCTAAAGCCTCTCTTATAATCCATAGGAAATACTTAGTTTATTTAGCCAGCAGTTTCATTCTTTTGAGAAAGAATAAATCCTGTGAAAATTTAAAATGCAAATTAGTTATTCTAATTTTCTACATTTAGCATAGATTGTGAAAGCAGATACTATTTAATTTATATTGAGATAAACATTCAATTATTGCATTTAGTAATAATGAATTTATTTTTTTTATTAATAATATGTGATAATTAATGAAGCAAATTTTGAAGGAATGTCACATGCTTTTGTGCTTCTAGAAATTATTTAAAAGGATATTCTTGGACCATTCCAAATGTTAGTGTTTTATATTAGCCTATCACAGATAGTTGTAAGTTACATATGTTGTTCACTGCAGTGTTAATATTTTCTCCAATAGTCTCAGTTTTTATTATTTTTATCAGTGGAAGATTAACCTTGCTGATTCTTGGTTGTGGGACTGGATAACTGCTTCTTCTATTTAGCTGCGCATGAAAAAACTGAAAGACACGTTGAAAATTACCATCAGTGGACAGAATTAGAAATTAAATAAAAATAATATCATTGTTGATGAAAACTTGCGAGTTATTATAAAAGAGAAGAAAAATTGGTTGAAAGTATGACTCTTGATTTTACCTTAGACACAATTCAAATTTTTATCATTTCGAGGAGCAAAGGAGGCATTGTTTTCATATGAAAATGGAAAGTTGATCCAATGATGAATGAGCATCTTCGAAGAATTGCAGTTAAAAGAGAGATACAGGCATTATCTTTGTGTGTTATCTTAGAAAAGATAAGAAAGGGTATTTAAAATGACATAGTAAAAATCATTGCTCTTACAATTATAAAGAATATTTTTGTTTCTACTAAATACGTTTCTTTAATTATTAGTTGGATTTCCATTATTGCTCAAATGGAACAAATGATCATAGTAATTTATTTGGTAGCCAGCCTGGCTTTCCTTTTTCCTAAAACTCCTAAATTCCCCATAATATTTTTACACTTGTCAATCCTAAAACTTTCCTTTTATACAGGCACAGCCTGTATAAAAGGAAAGTTTTAGGATTGACAAGTGTAAAAATATTATGGGGAATTTATATCAAATGAAATATGTCGTAAGAACTAGAAAATTTTCATTCCCAAAGAAAAATTTATGAGAATTAAGATAGAACAGCACCAGAAAGATAAAAGATGAAGTGAAGCTTGTGAAGTAACGAATTTCAAATGTTAATCCCAGAGCAATTTATCCTTGGAAATATCTCAAAAAACAAGAAATTTTACACAGGTCTGAGATACATAATGATCGTCAAGTTGACCTTAAAAATTTGTCTGGTATTTGTGAAGCACTGCAAGAAATATCTCAAGAAAAAGGTTTAAGTGGATATCATGAATTAGAAGAAAATAAATAAAAAGTGTTCTCCAAACTTTTATAATGTTCAAATTTGTTGCATCCTTAGTAATGTGGTCTGGTATAATATACATACTTATTAAAATAAGGTTTACAATTAAGTAACTTCAGAATAATAGCCATTGGTCACAATCCTTAGTAATGTGGTCTAGTATAATACATATACTTATTAAAATAAGCTTTACAATTAAGTAACTTCAGAATAATAGCCATTGGTCTATTAATTGTATAAATGTTACAAAAAATTTTTAAATTAAAATCCTATGATTAATTTGAAAAATGTTTATAAATCTAGAAAACATCACTGAGGTCTTTGTTGTAATATCTAGTTTTGAGCAAGTAACAATTCAACTTAGATAAAAGGAAACAATGCTTGTATGAAGCGGAGGATGAATTCGTAACAGATTTAAAACAAAAATTTGAAGTGGTGTAATATTATTTAATTATTGATACCACAATTTCATTGTTGACAAAAAATATCAAGTTCATGTCAACAAATAATGGCAAGTTTAATTTTCTTTTATACTATGGATAACAACAATTATGTGTGCAGAACTGCTTAAAAATACCATATATACTCCTTGATAGTTCGACTTTTTCAAACCAAATTTTTGGGCTGAAAATTGGGCTTCAAACTATATGCGGGGTCGAGCTATACTCAAGTATCTAAGTTATATTAGAAAATTATTTAAAACACGATAATTGTA
>LYUA01002826.1:144281-155775 GCA_002093875.1 Calopteryx splendens
GGGGGGGGGGGGGCTAACGAGGAGGTAAAAGGTAATTAGAGGCAGGTTTAGGTACAGAGATTATTTCTGTAATCTTTATTGCCTCACTAAATCGCTTCAGAGCTCCCTATACAACTGTTGGGCTCTCTGCCAGCAATACTGCATCTTCAGCATGTAGAAGGGTGAGAAATTTCACAACCCTAATCATTGCCTTATAGTTGCATAATACATATATTTTCTTGAATTTGATTTTGGCATTTTAATTTTTACTGGTTTTAAGTTTATTAAACCTTTGTTTAAATAAAGGATGATAGGAACTGAAACATCAATGAAATATGTAGACAATTGAATTTGGATTATCTGAATTGTGGGTATGTAAATTCACCTAAATACCAGCTATATGCTTAATATGCGAAACGGTATTTTCTAATGAGGCTATGAAACCCTCCGGACTAGTTGACCATTTGAGGAAGGGACTTTCTGACAAGGCAGAAAAGGCTACATTTTTTCAGTCACTCCATGACTAATTGAGAAATTGTCCTACACAAGTAATGATTGTAATTCCTCAAAGCATACTACTGACATACTACTGATGCATCATATTATATTTCACTGTTGATTGCCAATTCTGGAAAGCCATATACAAATGGTGAACAACTCATCTTAAATAAGTGAAGTCCTGAGAGCATTTCTACATAATTCAATACTCCCCTGGGCAGCAATTTAATGCAAAGGCAAGTAGATTACATGGTTTAAAATGTGGAAGATATGTTGCTCAGCATACTAAGGATAACAGAATTTGAATTACAGCTGAACGAGTCAACTTTGCCAGGTAATGAACCTTTGTTTAAGCTGACGTATACTTTATCTAATTGTAAGATGGAGATTTACCGCAGGAGTTATTTGCATGGCAATTAAAAATAGATATTAAAGGGTAGTCAAGATTTCGTATCTTTGAGAAGTTCTTCAGGGACAAGGAAATTCCTCTTGCTAATACTCGTTCTTGCGACAGACGGAACTCCATCAATGGCTGGTAGTTACCATTGGTGAATTGCATATTGAAGAAATGTGCACCAAATGTCTTTGCAATTCATTGCGTCATCCACTGACAAAATCTGGTGGCCAAAAAACTGAGTGATCGCCTTTTGAAGTCATTACAAGCTGTTATTACAGCAGTTAACAATATCAAATCCTATCCTCTTTACGTTATACTCTTTCGGGAGTTGTATGTTGAGAATGATGAAGATTTCCAACTTTTGTTGCTACATACGGAAGTTTGTCTGGCTATCAAAAGGCAAGTGTGCAAGGTGCTTTTATAACCTTTATGACATTTTTCCTGGAATTTTTTTAATAAGAAAGATGCTTTGCTCAGTGCCAAACTTAAAGAGATTAGGAATGACTTTTCATATTTATCTGCACTACTTGCAAAGATTAATGAAATGAATTAACAGTTGGAGGGAAATGACGCCTGCACGTTGCATAAAGTGCATATTTGCTGACATGTGGTTTTAGTGTAGTCTTGCAACTTTTCAAAGCAGAGAATACGACTCGAAAGTTTGTGAACGTGGCGATTTAAGAATTTTGCTAAGCGACTTTAAACCGGATGTTGGGAAATATCACATCATGGATGGCATGGATATCAGGACATTAAGCCCACCCATCGCATTAAAATTTTATTTGATGAGAGTATGCTATTAAATATAGCTCACAAACTTTCTTAAATGACTTCCAAGCCTAGAAAAACTGTAGTTAATAGTCACTCAGTTCGTTAAACTATTTCAAGTAAAACATTTACTGGTGACTATTTCCGAAAATAGCGAATTTGCGGAGTGCCATGATATAACATTGTTTAATTTAAGTGAAAAATCGACGTGCAAACTTAAAAAAATTGTTTCTTTAAATTATTTTACTTGATAATTTATTTTTGTGTACAATTTATTTTCTCGGAAATTTACCTATTTATTTTCATATGAACACAGATCCGTCCTATGTGTATGCCCATACATATCCTGGGATGAAAAAACTATCTATTGGATTCTAAATAAGCATTGGATCGGCCATGTTCTTCATTTGGTCATGTAGTCTATGATTCTCATTATAATTTTAAATTTTACGATTGGGGGGCGTTGGCTTATGGAACCAAGGGAGGCGGTGGCTTGAAAAAGTTTGGGAAACTACTCTAAAGCATTAAAGAGTGTTCCTTCTTAAGAGTGTATGACATTAGAGATATCCCATTAAATTAATTACGAGTGTCGCATAGTTATGTCGTTCTTGGGAGTGACAATTGTGCAGGAGAAACATCGCATATGAAAGAAGTGCGATTTCTGCAAAGTAATATTGCCTAACCGTTGAATTCCTTGGACTACCCCATTAAAGAGTCTGTTTTCCGCTTAAATCCTCTCGCATGCCCGACTGTTGCGGGAAGGCGCGTGGGGAAAGGAACGGCCCCACCCTCTCTGCCAATCCCAATCTCGATCGACGCTCGGCCCGCAATCCCTGAGGGTGGACTCTGACCTTAATGCCCTCCCAATGCAATTCACGCTTCAAAATTCAAATTGAACCCCCCCTCCAGCAGCGTCATCGTCCCGCATATGCATAGTAATTGAGGTCGCGGATATGGCTCACCCTGCCTGTTGTTATGCCTACGAGGGTATAGCTTTCACACGAGGGAGGCGGAGAAACCAGAGGAAGATTATGGCGTGCTCGCACGGGAAGAGAATGTTTATCGGTAACATGGGCAGATATATAAAATAAGGAGAATGATCTCCATAAATAATAGATTAAAATCCTCGTTTTTCACTATTCCGTATCAGGTTGTAATATTTATTTCCTTCTTGCCATCCCTGTTGCAAACACATGTTTTTTTACGGTTACGCCCTCATGGTCATATGGGTGGGGTGTTGAGAAGTTTTTGAGGCCACTAATCGTATTTAAGGAAAATCAGATCGAATCCACTTTTTCATCCTCCACGCTTAATTATGTCATGACGGTGGGGTGTAGGGAAGTTTTTAAGGCCACTGATCGATTTTAGAAGAATGCTAGTAAATGCATTTCTTCATCATCCAGGCTTCATTTTTTCATGTTGGGGGTGGGGGGAGGGGTGGAAGGCATTCATAGTTACATAAGCTTGGGGTGCTGGGAAGTATTTGAGGCCGCTGATCGATTTAAATGAAAATCTGAGGAAATCCATTTATCGTCCTCCACCCTTCATATTGTCATGAAGGGGTTGTTTTGAAGTTCTTTAAGCCACTTATCGATTTTGAACAAAAACCGTGAAATCCAATTATCGTTCTCCACCCTTCGTATTGCCATGAAGGGGGTGTTTTGAAGTTCATTAAGCCACTATCGATTTTGAGGAAAATCTGAGGAAATCCATTTATCGTACTCCACTTCATTTTTTCATAACAGAGGGTGTTTCGAAGTTTTTGAAACTACTGATTGATTTTAAAGAAAATCCGCGGGAATCCATTTTTTCGTTGTCTTTGCTTCATTTTGCCTTTCTCTTTTCCCCATTCCTTTCTCTCTGCTGCCTGTGATTTCCCTTAATGACCTGTCGCCAGAAAAATGACCCAGCCCTGACAAAGCTTCCACAAGAGGCAGAAACCAGAGGCCAGGAAAGCCAGGCCAGAAATCTGAGGCATCACTCGGAATTGAACCCAATTCCTCCGGTCATTAAGAGTTTGCTCTAACTCAAAGGTTTGGTAGGTGATGTTAGAGCTCCCCCTGTGCTTAGCCCAACGGCATGTGAAATTCACATATCAAAAAATGATATTACTTATATTAAATATTATGGCTAAATATGTTTAATGTGTTTTGCAAAATTGATTTTATTAACTTTGTAAAATCTAAAATCCTTTGTTCCTATATCTCATATAAAAAAATGTAAATTAAAAATATTTCCGCAGCTTCTGCATGGCAATAATTTGTATTGAATTTTTTTAGTTTATTTCACTAGACATTGCAGAATGTTCTAGAAAGCTTCTTCTCTTTAAATTGGGTGATATATTGAAATAGATTCATTATGATTCAATGATACTACAATTTGCCTGCTGCTAAGTCCTCATATAGAATACAATTGGAATTGCTTTTGATGGAAGGGTATAAATGGCTTAAGCAATTTTCTCTGTTCTTCCATGATATTCCATATATTCCTTGTATCAAATGTCAGTTACTACCTTTTTTCTTTGACCACCTGTGATGTTGGTAATAAACCAAATAGGATATAGATTTAATTTTTAAAATTCTATTCATAGTGAAAAAAGTACATTCAAGTGAACTATTCATCATGCAAAGGTTAAATTTGTTTCAACCTTGAAATTACACTATTTTCTGAGCACGTAGACCATGTGTCGAAGTTATGATGAAAAAATTTAAATATAGATTTAATTTACCATGATATAATATCCATTTATTATGCTATTCAATTTACCAACAGTTTCAAAATAAGGTTTATTGTTAAAGAAAGACTACAATACAATGTAAGGGAATTATAGATGCTTGCTGAGACACATTTGACTGAGGCAACAGACTTCAGCCAATTAATTAATGGAATCCATTGGTGAGAATCATCTAAGTCTGAGCAGAGCATGAATCTCATATAAGTAATCTTGATTTCTGTGGCCTGTCCTATTAATACACTCTGTTTTCATTGACCAGAGCAACCCATCTGTGAGCTTTGACTTATATTTCCTTTTTCCTATCGACCACACATCAATGAGAATTTTTTTAATGTACCTTGTTAGAACTGGTCTCCGTCCTCTTCACAAATTACCATCTAAAAATTTTCAATTATAGAAGAATTTAAATAAAAAAAATAATAAATATATAGGTATTAGTTGAATGAGTAAATTATGCAATTTTTCATCAATTCATTTTAGCCAATGGCATATCAGTGAGAATGAAAAAATGCCAAATGCAAGAGACAAAGTTCACTAAACTAATGCTGCAAAGGAACTAAATTTTTCGCTGGCTAGGCTCTGCCTGCTTATTTGCAACTGGTTCCTAAAATTGTGACTATAAACATTACTTCCCCCTTCCCCAGAGTGACAAAAATATTTTGAATGGATAATAGTAAGGATATGGTGATCCAGTACTACCAAATTAAACAGGGGTAGAAATGGGGCCAGATAAATTGTAACTCTTGCTGGGTCATTAGGTGTATGTGTTGAAGTGGTGGGGTTCTTTTACTTCATGGGGGCAAGTGGAAGTGTCTGGTTTGGCAGTGGAGTGTTATGTGGAGAGGATTGGGGACCCATTTAGTGTGTTTTGCTGTATGGTGGGAATAGGCCTCGTTCCTTATCCCTCTTTCTATGACACAAGACTTCCACACCATAACTCACTGAACTCCCATGCCGTAACTTACCACGAAACCTGTCACCACCCCTCCTTCACACACCCTTATCTTCCTCTGGGTTGTGGAGGGAAGGGGGGTGAGGAGTCAAAGTGCAGGAATACGGTTTTGTCACAAGTACGGTAAAGTGTTTGAACCTACTCATGTGATTCTCCTCTCTCATTCTTATTTCACATATTAGGCTCAAGCTTCCCTTTCATATTAGTTAATGGCCTCAAGGATCAGAGTCACAGTGAACTCATAATTGTCAGTTAACATCATGACAATAATATAACAAACCCTATGGATTTCAAAAACTTAAAAATGTTTATATTGTGGATTGAACAAATAAATTCATGTTTGACATTATGAATTCTACTACTTTAATCTAAATATTGTATCAGAACATCAAATTGCCCCAAAGGAACATATTTACAATAAGGTGTGATACAGTGATGGCCATAAGGTTTTATTGAACACCAAAGTTTTCTTGTTATCCAGGTGTACATGGTCTCTTGTAACCATTACAACTTTTAAAATTTATATGGGAATTTATAAAATAATTTCCTCAAAACAAAAATTAAAATATATTAGTCATTCTTTGCTTATATTATGAAATAGTTTCATTAAATAAGTCTCTTTAATTAAAAACATGGGTAAGAATAATTGTGACGGGGCCTTCATATTTAATGCCTTTTCACAGAAACATTACCGAGAGGAATTTTTTATTTGAAATTTAGTTTTGCACCTCTAAAAAGGGTAAAATAAGGCTTATGTAGATGCTAAATAAGTTTATGCATAAATGTTCTCACATGACTGTTAAATATCTACTGCATAGAAAAAGATGGTATTTTCTATTATTCAAATAATCTGGTAAAAGGTTCATCATTCTTCATGAAAACCTCAATTGTAATGATTGATAATTAGAAAATGTTCATTCTAAATTCATTCTTATTCAAAATAGCCTCCATCGCCCTAATGCCAGCCTTACTGTCACTTGGTTCAACCTGCTTTGATTTATTTATGTGTTCAAATTATATTTTTTACTGGCCATTCGGGTGAGCTTAGAACTTACTGAGTGGCTCCGATGTGAGGGGGTGGAGGTTCATGCATAAAGGGGGGAAATGAATAGCAGTGTTCTTATTTCTCTCTGAATTCATGCGATGCAAAGCATATGCCTTATACAATGATGTACAACACACGGTCAATTGACAACACTGCAAAAGGAGAGATCAAACTCAACTAAAGCTGCAAAGAAACTAAATTTTTCACCAGTTAGGCCCTGCCTGCTTATTTGCTAATGGTTCCCTAAATGTCACGCGACTATAACCATTACTTCCCCCCTTCACCTGAGTGACAACAATATTTTGAATGGATAATTTATAAGGATGTGATGACTGAGTACTTCTAGGGTAGGAAGTCACACCTTTACCAAGTGCCAATAGCATTTTCAAAGGGAGGATGAAGGGATAGAGGTCCATGGGGTGAGAAATATCTTCATATTTAAAGGTGGATCATAAGGTCCCACTGCACTAGGATGGAGAATTCAGTGGGAAATCACCCCGATTAATGACCTCAAGGCATCCCATGAGAGGTGGGGGAGAAAAGTAATCAAGGATCCTTCAAAAATTGAATTCAATTCTGGAGGTAAATAGTCTCTCAAACAGAAACTCCAAGGGGGGAGTAGATAATGATGAAAACCTATAAGAAGAGGGGGAAAGAGATTAGGGTAGGCAACAAGGGGTTAGGGTAGGGACTCTTACTCCCAGTTAACTCTTCCTTTCAGGAGCCTTTTAAAGGAGGAGAGGTTGGAGAACCTAATAGCATAAATTACCCTAAACAACATGGATGCCATTGAAACCTTGATACCTCTTGATTTTTCCATGTGGCCAAACTAGAGGTCCCTCTGTTGAGAAGTTGTCCACAAAAATGTACGATAATTAGCTCTGAATAAAGGAAATGAAGGGAGCATTGCAATGAGATAGAGGACAAGTAAGGAAGCTCATTAAATGAAGAAATGAAGTACCTTGACAGATGGAAGGAGTATATGAAATACCTCTATAGAGCAAAAGAGTAGGCTGAAGTTATAGCTATTGTCTTGGAAGAAGAGGAAAAAATAGACAAAAAGAGAGCAAGAATAATGTTATGGAAGTAAGTACAGGTGAAAAGGATATGAATAAGTGACCAGACATCCTACATTTTCCGAATACACCTTACAACATCACCTCATGCTTTGCAGTCTGGAAGATATGCCAAAATATCCTACTTTTAAAGAGTTATTTATTTAGTCAATTATAATTCCCAATTCCTTTGCATCCAATTTGTTGATGGATTCATTCCAACACATGAATGCCAACACTTAGTCATTCCATGGCCGTTTGTTCTTCAAGCACTCTTCTAAGTGTTATTGTTTAATACTGCCAGCATGAGGAAGAGCAGTAGCCACCTAAAAAATAACCAACATCAAACATCAACATCATGGTCTCCAGTGGGCATAAACACTTGGATAACGAGAAAACACTTTGGTATTCTATATCACGTTAATCGCTAGAGCTCTACTACTAGACAACCATGCCCCTTGATAGCCACCTAGAGGGGTGTAAACAAATAAGAAAAATCAGCATGGTATATGTGACATTCCATCAGGCATGTCATTAACTTGGTGTTAGTTGTATGCACATGTAAGGCCTTTTATTTTTCATGTAGTTATTTGGTAATCTCTGTTGGTTACCAAAGTGTTCCTCAGTTCTCAAGATAGTTATGTGCCTGAAACATTCTGCAAATTCAGTTATAAAGTGCTAAGAAAATTCAAAACCTTGAGAGAAGGCCAAAATGAATATGAAGGATCTTTATCCCACTTTGAAGTTTGTGTCTCTAGCAAATAAAGGTAAGTGATTTCTAAACAAGTTTTTATATCCTAGTAGAAAATAGTTAAAAGATGTTGTTTGTATTTCATTTTGGTAAATGTGATCTCATTTTGTGCATGTTCTCAAGATGTAGACATTCATCAGAGTTAGCAAAAACATAAAAGGAGCCTCCTAGACTGTGGTCATCAAATGTTAAGCAATGTGTGAAATCCACTATATATATTAAAAAGGTGCTAGCAGCATAAGTGGACTTAGTTTTCTTACTGTGAAGCGTCATTCCTCATACCACCAGCATTGAATAGACTGATTTACTGTGATTCAGAAGTTCAAAGAAAAGTAACGTGTGCAAGAACAAAGACAGAATCCATGATGAACAGCTTTCTGGGGGCACATTCAGTTGATATCTCAATGTTTAAGTGGTATATCTTGCTGTGGGGTGAATACCGATGGAAGCAATCATGGCAACCACAAAGTATTTCCAGTTCTTATCCAGTATTTTGATTATCAAAAAGAAGGTATCCAATTAAAAGTGCTCAAAGCAAGAATTGCTACAAATGAAACTTCCATAACCATTTCAAACTATGTTGCCACACAAAATCTCTTGGAATAGCAGACAAATGCAAAGCATTTGGAGGAGACAACGCCACCACAAATTTTGGTAGCATATAATGGAAAGGGGGGAATAATGTTTTCAGCAAAAGTAAATGAAAAGCAAATCGAGCAAAAAGAGCAAATATTTACTTGGCGTGGGGTGTACAGCAAACAAATTGTATAACACAATTCAGCAGGGTGCAGATATTATGAATGTAGTCTTAGAATGCATTGTTATAAAATTGCACTACTATTTCTCTAATATACACAGTATAAATGCAGGAATTTAAGACAAACTGTGATTTTGTAAAAGTGAAGAATAGGCAACTGTTCTCTAAAACTAAGACTAAGTGGTTAACTTATTTTTTTACCATTGAAAGGATTATAGTTATATCTGACGATGCTTTGAGATCTTACTTCGTGTCCATGCTAAATTCTCCTAAGATGTTAATTATTTTTTTAAATGAGTTGTGCATGGCTTATCTTTTGCATCTGCATCAATATTTAACAAATAAATCCTAGATGTATAGAAAGAAGGTAATTGTACTGTTTGCATTTAAATATTTTCAAAAGTGTTTGCTGTTTATTTCAAAACAGGTATACATTGAAAAGCACTGTTGTAAGCAGACAACCCTGTCTTACCCCCTACCTTCAACAGCCCACCCTGTTTCTCCATCCGATACCTTCACCTGTTCACTCTGAATTATGCACAGGTTTGGAATAAGTCACCTATTAATATATATATAGCCAACCTATAATACACCTAACTCCGGGAATACCTTCATTGGGTGTTCCAAATTTACCCTTTCAAGTGCCTTCTCGAAATCTACGAAGCAGGAAAATATCATAATCATGATTACGCTCATTATTCCTTTCTGTCAATTACCTCATTACTGATATGGTGTCACGTGTATCTCTACCTTTCCTACAACCAAACTGCTCCTGTCCTAAGTTATCTTCTGCCTTCTTCGCCATCCTCTTATTATCCTTAGTACTACCTTTTCCGCGTGGGATAGTCCACACATTCTGCTGCTTTTCCTTTCTTTGGGAACGGAATTAATGCTACTCTAACAAAGTTTTCTGGCCACACTCCACTCTCATAAATCCTGCAAACAATCTCATGAAAAATATTTTTTCCACGTTTTCCCAAACTGTTTAATGATTCTGTGGGGATATTGCCCCCAAAGCCTTGTTTGCGTTCATATCCTTCAATGGCTTCTCTATCTCCCAATTCAGTATGCCTAGACCTAAGCTATCCTCTTCAACATCACTTCCTCTTTCTACATCCAAGCTCACTGTTTTAATGTCTTTACCGTATAGTTCTTCAATGTAGTATTTCTATTTGGCTCGTATTATTTCGGCTTCTATTTGTAATTTTGCTGAAGTATCTCTAATTGTTTTCACTACTTTACCTTTCTGACTTTCTGGCAGCAATGTCACCTTTCTCTAAAGCGCACCCATTTTGCCTTGCCTCTGTAAAATCTCGATGTCCACACACTGCTGTCTCCACAAGATTTCTTTTGTCTTATTTGTTTCTCGTCTTAGCTTATTGCTCATCTCTTTGTATGCCCTTCTTTCTAATTCTGTGTTTATGTTCTTCCTTCTCTCTTCTATCTCCCTAATCATCTCTTCCTTATCCACTGGTTTCTTGTCCTTTTTCTATCTACCTTTCGTATTGTTTTGCTTGCACCTTCCTTATCCCTTCTTCTTTCCTCTGGTGCATCTTAATCTGCATTCGCTCCAAGAAAACTGAATTGATGATGAAGTTCTATGCATAACCATTATGCAATCTAATAGATATCTCCCCGAATCTCCTGGCATTTTCTATGTGCGCCTACGTCTTTCGTGGTGTTTAAACCAGGCTTTAGTTATAACTAAGCCATTCCTTCTGCAAAATTCTGTAGCTTTCTCTAAACTGTCATTCTTTATTCCTAATCCGTACTCCCCTACCTCAATTCCATCTCTCCCTACGCCAACCACTTTGTTCCAGTCACCCCTGTGGTCCAAAACACTACCAAGTGTTTTCCTCCAGGAATAACCTCAACCATTTCCTCTAGCTGATCATAGACCCTTTCTACCTCTTCCTCCCTATGATGACTTGCCAGCATGTAAACCTGCATTACACTACGTTCATTGCTTCTGGTGTAATCCATACCAATAATATTCTGTCATTCAATTGCTCTATATTTACTACTCTTCTTCCTACTTTTTTTGTTTAATACCATTGCTAGTGTACATTGGCTCTCTTCTCCTCCACTGAATATTACTCTATAACTATCACTCCAAAAACCCAAAATATCCTTCCATCTCTTCTCGCACTAGCCTAGCATATCAAAATTCCCTCGTTCCCGCTTGTTTGATGCTTTCTTTCATGTCCCTATTCTGATAGTTGCATTCCTCTTCTGAGTCTTCTTTTCTACTGCTGTCAATTCGGCTATGCAAGTGATTCGCATGATGACGACCACGGAAGCCTACCTCCCCCGCAGATCCCGTAATTCCCAGAACTCACTATCGTAATATTATTGTCCATCATGATTTCTTGGGAAAAATGATTGAAGTGGCTTCCCGTGGCCTTCCTCAATAGCGTTTTTATTGTGACACCATCACTGAAAATGGAATCCCCATTGGGGTCAGACGCCTTTGCAGCCGCCTCAGAGAGGAACAGATGCTTAGTGGACTACCTTTCTTCTGGCTCCTACCCTTCGACCTAACTGGCATGGGTGACCCT
>LYUA01002829.1:133170-149812 GCA_002093875.1 Calopteryx splendens
TCTGTTCCTCAGTGAGGCGGCTGCAAAGGCGTCTGACCCCAGTGGGGTGGCCATTTATGTGATGGTATCACGTTAAAGACACTATTTAGGACGGCAACGGGAAACCACCTCAATTCTTTTCCCTAATCTTACTTGATGAACAGAAATATGGAAATGAGTCCTAGTAACTAAGAAGTCCAGTCCAAAGGGGCGGGTTTCAAGCCCGGCAGAGGGCTTGGCAAGGGGCAAGGTCAAGGGCAGAGGTCATCATCACACGAAATCCTTGAACAACTAAATCGACAACAGAAAAAAAAGACTCGGACGAGGAACGCAGCTATCAGAATAGGGACAAGGAATGTTAGAACGATGATCAGGAGAGGGGAACTAGAAAATATGAAACAGGAGATGGAGTGGGAAAATATTGATATTCAAATGTTCTTATTCAGATTTCCATGTCGACAAGTCATCATAGGGAGGAAGAGAAAGACAGTGTATACGACCAACTGGACTAGGAAACGATTGAGGGCATTCCTGGTGGAGAACCCTTAATTTTGATGGGGGACAGGAACGCGGTGGTGAGCGCAGGGGAAGGTAGGAGTGAGTTAGGGGATTACGGCTTAAGAACAAGGAATGTTCAGGAAAGCTATAGAACTTTGCAAGAAGAATGGCATATAACTAACATCCTGGTGTAAACTCCATAATAGACGTAGGAATTCACGAAGGTTCAGGCAGATATCAATTAGAATACACTATGTTTAAGCATAGATTTAGGAATAGTGTCATCAATTTGCACAGTTTTCCTGGAGCGGATGAAGATTCAGACCATATTTTAATACACATGGAATGAAATGTAAAATTGAAGAGGATAGGAAAGGGAAGACGTGGGAGAAATAAAAAAACGTAGAAGTACTAACCAAAAGACGAAAACGAACGAAACGAAAGAAAGAACCAAACGAAAGAAAGGAGTGCCAAAAACAGTTGAGAGAATTCTGAATGAGAGCAAGGAGAAAATTGGGAAGAGATAGTGAAAGCTGCAAACGAAACAATAGGAAAGGTAAGTAGAGAAAAAAATTTATAAAAACGATGGAAGGAAGAGGAGATGATAGGGAAGAGGGACGAGAGAAGGATATGGAAAAACAGAATTGGGAAGAAGGAAGTACAGAGTGTAATAAACTAAGGCGATAACAAATACGGTGGTAAGGGTAGTGTGAGGAAATAGAGAGTTTACAGCTACAGGGCGAAATGGGTTCGATTTACAGGAAAGTGAAAGCACTGTCAGGAAGGAAACGCCGTTCACACTATTAGAGATGCAATAGGCAAGGTAGGAGTGGAAGAGATTGCGGTAAGATGAAAATAATACATAGAAGAACTATACGGTAAAGGAGAGGAGAGTTTCCATATCCTATTATACCAGTGAGCTTGGACACAGGGAGGATTGCTAAGGGCCAGGCATACTAGATTACAAAATGGAGAAGATATAATTATATATAAAATTATAATTCTCATAGAAAATTAAATCAATCAAGGCTGTTGGGATGATAATGGCCCAGCAGAATTACTGAAGAGTTCAGGATAACATGGAAGAAAGTGTTTTTATGGGGTCGTTCGCAGTATTTATGAAGGTGCCATGGGGGCAAAAGTCTTTCTTAGATCTCTATTAATAGTCATCCGAAAAAAGGGAAAAGTAACCGTATATGAGGACAATAGAACAATAAGTTTGATATAGCATGCAGAAAAGTTAATATTCAGGATCACAAGATCATTTATAAGATGATATAGAAAAGGGTAAACAAGAACCTACTTAGCATAGGATCAGTTTGGGTTTAAGAAGGGCAGGGTTACGCATGACGCCATAGCAGTAATGAGGTTGTTGATAAAAAAGAATATCTCTAGGATGTATTGGGCAGCTTCGTAGATTTCGACATGGCGGATGACAGAGTAAATTGGGAACATATAATGAATGCATTGCAGAAGACAGGAGTAGATTGGAGGGCTAGGAGATTTTTCTTAAACATGTACATGTCTCCGAATGCACAGATGAGGGTGGAGATTGGAGAAACAGGGTGAGCAGCAATAGGCAGAGAGGTTAGTCAAATATCGCTAGTGATTTTCAATGTACCCACACGTGAAGGACATGGTAGATGGGAAGGACTGGGGGTAAGAGTAGAGAGCTAGTAGGTAGGAGTTCAGGAGGGAAGTAGGTGGGGAACTGAACAGGTCATTCAGATTTGCGGACGATCAAATTTTAGTTAACCAATCGAAGAAAACGAGAAAGCCTAAATTAAGCATTAAAGTCATATACTTGAGCAAACAAAATTTTAGATATAAAGTAAGTGTTTTAGACGAACGTGAATAATGTGGTAAGAATATCAGAAGGAGAATCGCATTAGGTTAGGAAGCTTTTACAAAGAGGAGAGAGTTGATGACAAGGATGCAAAGAGGAGTTTGTTGGAGGCCTTTGAAATGTGGGTGTGGAGAAGGATGTAAAAGGTGAAATGGACGGAAATGATAACTAACGAAGAGAATTTGGGTATGGTAGGGGAGGAGAGAAGGCTCCTGAAATAAATCTGAAGAAGCCTGAAGTGGATGTATGGAGTGACAATGGATTGTTACCGAAAGACTCACAGAAGGGAGAATGTTGGGGAGGGCGAGGGGGAGAGAGAGAGCGGAAACTATTAGGCACACTGGTTGGAATGAAGGGGGCAGAACATATACGCGGGAATGAAGAATGCGTTATTGTAGAGAGGGTTGTTGAGATGTTATTGTCGTGTGTCCTTCTCCACTATACTTCCCCAACAGGTGGATTGGCATTAGTAAAAAGTGATAAGTAAGGAATGAACGCCATTTGCTTAAAGACAATTAAAAAGGGCATGAAGGAAACTAATTCGCTAAGCCTTGTACTAAAAACTTTAAAATGGCAACCGTGTTG
Organism: Calopteryx splendens; assembly: GCA_002093875.1. Classification (NCBI taxonomy): domain Eukaryota; kingdom Metazoa; phylum Arthropoda; class Insecta; order Odonata; family Calopterygidae; genus Calopteryx; species Calopteryx splendens. The sequence goes on from LYUA01002829.1 coordinate 136,079, forward strand.
TGGAGTCTCTTCGATCTTCCTTATTATTCTTCATCCTTACCCTCCGTTATCATTCTTCCTCTCCCAATACTCTGTTTTTAGCCTCAAGGTGAGGAGAGGGTGAAGGGTGAAATGCGCAAGGGGAGGACTACCAGATTCCCTTTCATGGAGCCCTAGCTAGTTGTACGGGACAAGGAAATGACGATAAAGTTCGGATTATTTTTTTTTACTTCCCTTTACCTTGCAGCAAAGACGCTGCTGGCAACCTCTTCTGAGAGCAGCGTGCCATTTTTTCCTTGGGCATCGGTTCAAATTTAATGATTCACTTTTGTGATATGTGAAGACTGCCTCATGCACCAGAAAGAAGTCTGTGCTTTGCAGCATCAGGATGGAGTAAAAAAATACACCTTTCGGACCTCAAAGAAACTCATGAACGATGCAATGGTTTCCACTCAAAGAAACGTTTTGTAGATGCTTTATAGATCATTTAAATACATTGAAAATTTAAAAATGTAATATTTTACTGATGTTTTTTGAGAAAAATTTAAAAAAAATGCGTACAATGCATATATATTTAAATTAATTGAAATGTAAACATTCAAATAATAAAAACTAGATGAGTTTTTGCATGAAAAAACTATCTACTTTTATAAAATTTAATAAGGAAAATGAGCATGGAATTTTACATCAAGTATATTAATATTATTCAAATATAAAAATTAAACATTCAGGGCAACTTGATTCTATTAACCGAGAAATATAATTCAACTGCTCCACGTTGGTGGCATTCAAAGTACTTGACAAAACCTTAACACTCCAGAAAAGATAGTTTAGCACCTCCACCATTTTTTAAACGAGAAATATTTTCATCGGAATATTCGTGCCTATTACTCCCTTAGAGCCAACGAACTAGGTTATGAAGCATTTCCATGGTATTATTTAACCACTTTCCGTAACATTTTCAGCACTTTGTAGCACTTAAGTGCGTAGTTACCTCCAGTTTTTATGGTCCTAATTTGCCATGTTTCTTCCTGAGAGAAAACCTAGCCACGCCCGCTCCATTACTGCCGCGCTATTAATACGCGAGTGAAGTGAAAGGCGTCAATGGGGAGGGCTGATGCAAACGGCACTTTTCTCCTCCAGGAGAATCGAACTACACAAGGCATGGGAGTAATTGGAGTATTATTAGCACATTGGTAAAAGAGAACTAAAAGCCTAAATGTTAATTTTCCAACAACCACCGTTTTCTTTAATACAAAACTTTCAGTAGGTATTTATTTAGTAGTAATACGATTTTCCTCGATAATTATTTTCTTACAGAAATAACTTCTCATTATTGCTTGATAATTACATGTCCTAAATACTGGAAAGGTTTTGAAATATTAAGAGTACCAAAGTCCCAGTAACCGATCTAGTATATCGATTACGTTAAGTACGAAATTGGTGGAAAAATAATTTCCAAAGAGACAAAAGAGTCAAACAAATATAAGATATTTAAAACATAATGAGATGTGATGCTTAAACGATTCGTATACATTAAAGATAGTCTCACTTAAAATAATAAGATCAAACGATTTCATTATTTACTAAGAGCAATTTTATTATCCCCGAAGAATTTGGCAATGATATTAATATTGTCAAAATATTGATGTTCTGTTTAACATAAATTACTTTTATTGTTTTTATAGAATGGATAAATGTTTCACGAAATACAAAAGCACCGGTGTGTGTGATTTGCCAAAACGCTCTCTTCGGGGTTATCTATTACTTTTTAAATTGCATCATTAGAGTCATTAGAGTTGCACATTTTGCGCTTGAATTCTAGGGATAAAAAAATTATATATTAGCTTTAAGAGTACTGTATATTTTGCATAACATTCAAATGAAGTAATATTGGGAACTACGCCCGTAGTATTGGGAAGAATATTAATTTTGTAAACATAACAGTTATTTTCATCAATTAAAATTTGATATCATTTCCTTCAATCATTCTCAAACAGCGATTTAATCTTCCTTTCCCTACACTCAGCGATTCTATGGCACCCACGTCGATTGCGAGCAGGCAATAATTTCACTAAGAAATAGCTTATGGCCGGCCGACTCATCGGTCAATATTATACTGTTATCATGTTGTTATCAATTATAGCCAGGAAAAACATTTACCCGCTAGTACGCACATCGTCTACACCTAAAGTGATGACTCTGTTTTGGTAGAGATTTGAGCATATTGTGTCTTTATAACCTGAGAGATGTCCACCAAAGATTTTATCTAAGCATCATTTTCTGTCAAACTGTACACACCAGAGCTTTCCAGAGACATCCTCCTACCCTATTTTATTTGATTTTCATCTTCACCACCTCCTTACTGCTTCATTTTTTCAATCGAAAAGCAGAAGCTCAAGGCCTCCCTAATGCCCTTATTATCCTATTTACCTCTTTCACACGCCTGTGAGAGCCTTGAGACCATATTTTCCGCATTTTGCATCAACCACTTTTCTTTCAGCGCCAAAAGAATGAAGAAAAACACTAATTTTTTATGACCCCTTAATTTTACTATCCTTAGATGTTCTGATTTTGCATGCCTAGCAACATGTCCTTGCGTGTGCAGTGGGTGGGTAGAACGCTTGGCCACTAACCGGAGGGGTCGCGTTCGATTCCTGGTGACGTTTTTGGATACCCTCAGCTTCACCTATGCTGTGCGATTTTTCGGATACCAGAGTATCCTGGGAAACCACAGGCGGTACAGGGAAAGGAACTGAACCCTGATATGTGAATTTCACAGGCCGTTAGGCTTAGTATTGGGTGAGTTCTACCCTCACATGTCAAACCAACCTTCGGGTGTGGTATAAGCAACATTTGCGTGGAAACCGTCCGGATTTATTTCAATGGCTACCATACTTAGAGAAAAGTAGCCAATGAGCCAAATGAACACTTAGGTTGATTTCCAACCAGAAAGGTCACTTGAGGGTAAAATGGTAGGTGTAAAAGATGATATATTTAAACATTTGTATGATTTTTTTAAATCTTTGCAAAAGATGGTATGATAGATGAAGAGATTAAAAGGGGTGTCGGCAGAAGGGTTGTCGGTAGTATATAGGGTATAGTAAAATACGAATGTTAAAAGTGTGCTCCCCACATTATTCATTGAAGCAAAACTGGAATATGTGAGGATAAGCATAAATGCAATGGAAATCACGTGGTTATGGGGCCCTTGAGGGGTGTTAATGGATGAATGAAAGTTTATTCGAAGATGCATGAGAGGAGAATGAAGTTCTCGAAAGGGAGGAGGGGAACGAGATAATGAAGGCTGAACGTGGTCCGAGGGTCAATAAATATTTCCGATAGGGGGAAATATTTAAGAAATATTATACAGTACTCTGTAAGTACTGCCGATGGCTAAATGGCTTATTTCAGTGTTTAATTTATCAGAAGTGAAAAAATTAATTTTTGCATTACTTCAGGACTTCATAAAGAGAATGAGAAGGGATTATCAATGCATGAAATTAGTTAACCAAATAAGGTATTTGGCAAAACAAATGTTGTAACTAACTCTCGAAACAAACTTATTCTACAAACCACTGATGCACTTCTACTAAAATTACGATGCTATTCGCTGTGACGAAATATCCTTTGGTGCCTCAAGTAATCTCAAAATGACGAGGAGTTTTGGTATCTCGCCACTTAAAAATCAGAAATTAGGTAATAGAAGAGAATAATTGTTTAATAGATCCTAGTCATGCAATCAGGCACCAGATTTAAGAACAGGATAACACTGGAGCGTTTACTTTTTTAATATTCTAAATAAAACCTCAATCCAAAAGTAATAATCTATACTATTGCCTTTTTGATGAGAAAACTCATTTCAATTCCTAATTGCCTTCTATTAATCACATTTACCGTAAAATTTTAAGTTTGTAAGAAGAAAAATGAAAATTGTCTGTTGAGTGAGCTTAAAAATGTGGAGATTTTTGTTCCAAACCATGTTCTACGAAAATGATTACCTACGTTTTTTTCTTCGTTCCACCAAATATTCCCATGGAAATATGCAAACATTTAATTATCTTGCGCAGAAAAATTATCTATTTTTCCCTTCTCTTGCGTTTCCTTTGTCACCAACGGTATCCGAAGACAATAGCTGAGACATACTTGAAGACGCGAGGGTGGGTTTGATTTAAAATTTTACTCTCCCATTTTCAAGAGTTTCCAATACTCCAATATTTTCTTTCACGGAGGAACAACTCTTTCTTTATCGGTCGCCATGAATGCATAAAGAGAAGCCCGCCAGCAATTTCTCGGCAGGACGAGCATTCCTTCGCGAGATTCCAGAGAGTAGGTGACCTTCCTGTTCGAACATTGAAGATAAAAACTTATACGAGTTCCATAGATGTCTGCGCAGGTTTCAGAAATAAGTGCTTGTGTAGCAGAATACAAATTAATCCGTCACTCGCCTAACCCCCTAAGCTTATGCCTGGCAGAGCTAATGAAGAAAGCCTTTTTCGCTAGCAGAATCATTTCGGGGTGCTGCGTATTGAGCATTTAGTATTCAAAGCATCGTTCCCCAGGGGGACTATTCAGTGAGGACTCAGAGTTGTCACGAGCCTCGGTAAGTGCGGCATTTTGACGTTACAGATTCGTTTATTCTCGGTTCTTGTTCATTCAATTTTGTCATTTTCGAGGTTCGACATTCCGATTCCTTGCTGAATAGCACCCTGACCCTGAGAACTTTCCCTTTCCGGGTTAGACGGCCTCTCCCCTCCCGTTCGCATGAATTAAGAGAGGAGGAATCTGAGACCGGATGTGTTCAGAGCGATGCAAAAGCCGCCTCGCCTTATTTGCCAAATGTCACCTCCTACTGCAAAATATTTTCCACCCCTCGCTCCTGCCGCCATCTGCCGCCGCTCAAAAGGCATTTCCGTTTGCCCGACAGCTCCATCTCTGCGCCCGTATCTGTACCATCCCCGATGTCGGCCACGCGCCCGATTCCTCTTCGAGTTAAACATTGCGACTCGGGACACGACGGCGGCATCTATAAATGGATCCACTCCGGAACCCAGGAGGGTAATTAAGACGGCGCACGACCAAGACGCGGGGGATTTGGCAAGCTAATATGCAAAGAGCTGCAACAAATTCCCTGCTTGATAGTAAAAGTGTTCGAACGTGCGAACTACAGTGTATTTTTCATAAAAAAAGAGTTAAATGTTCAGGTTTATTGATAAAGATTTCTGTGTGTTATGGCAGGGAATCTCAAAATCGTGGAAAAGATCACGGGATAAGTTTTCTCGCACATATTGTGTAAATATAATTTTCTAAAGAATAGGAAATAAGGCGCGGAGATTAAGTAGGCATTTATAAGATATAATTTTAGTATCATAAAGATGGCTTTCAGTTTGACCTCTTCCTGAATACCCTTGCTCCTCCAAATAACAGATTTAATTTAATTTCAGACTTTCTAAGGCGTTCCAAAAACCAGACCTATGTTTCGTCAAGTTATAAGCGAGCGCCTGCAAGTGAAGAACTGCATAAGGTATGGTAAGGTGCGGCTACGGCATACGGTATTCACAATTAAAAGCCAACTGAACAATATTTTACTAAGAGACCACCAAGCCACAGTAATCAACCCGAAAGCTGATTTGACATGTGAGGGTAGAGCTCAGCGTATACTAAGCCCAACGGCGCACCGTTGGGCTTATAGTATACCCTGAAGTGTGTATCTAACGCGCCGCCGGCCGCGGCGTGTGAAACACACACTCCAAAGTAATAACGGGGGCCAGCTCCTTTTCCTGTGCCACCCGTGGTTTACGGTTTGTATATTGAGAGAGAGAGAGAGAGAGAGAGCCTTGTTAATCGAAGTAAGATGTGAAACAAATTAGACGCGGAGACCTCTTTCGCGGAAACTAATTTCTAAATCCCTATACGGCCTGATTTCTAAGGCCCCCGGCTAAAGCCCAAAATCAGTTTTATAATAAAATAGGTAAGTCCAGACCGACCGTTAAAGTGCTGGTTAACTTAAAAACGGACTTGCTACGGTTAGTATGCTTTTGTTCATTAACGAATAGTCTGCATAAAATTAGAACTTTTCTATAATCTGCACGTTAGGTGAACGTAAACGTTATTAACGATTGCTTTTCTGGGGCTTAGTCTATATTAAAAATAGGTGAAAAAAATAAAAGATGCCGGTCTTTCTACGAGCTATCGGAATGATTTTCGAACATTAAAAGAAATATTTTTGAAGATAAATTTACTGATAAAAGATGGAATTGGAAGCTCATAGTTAACCTGTCAATAATCAATGCACAGGGTCCCTGGAATAGCAAAGGCCAGAAGACAGAGTCTAGCACAATAACTTATAAAATAAAGGTAAAGTTTAAGAAATGCGAGAAATGGCACAATCGAAGAAATGAAAAAAATGCTTCTTTTATGTTGGCCATATATTTCATTAAGGCGGAAACAGCTATGGCTCCGTTTTGAGACTTTTCCTCGGCTACAAGTGGAACACGGATGACCTTTCCCCCAGGTCCGACCCGAATGTCAAGGGATTTTGGGGGCTTGAAGAGAGAAGGATAGAGGAAGAAGAGTGGCTCTCATTGGCGCAGAGTAATCACCGCAAATCCCGACCAATACAAGTGAAGATAAAGTGGGGGACGACTGGTGACAAATTTCAGTCTCGCCATGCAATGTCCAGTCTCCACTTCGGCCGTATTTTACTCGGAGTCCATTGACTACTTAGCTCTCCAAACCGACCCATACTTATTGGTTGACCTCTCAAGTTCTTCGCTATTCAAACCTAAACTATGCTCACCTTGGTAGTTCCACTTCCTTACATCCCTCTTAATTTTTTACACTCAGAGGAACCCTCCAATTATTCTTATATGACCTCACCTTATATCAGGTTCTTAAAAAAAATTTAGTCTCAGGGTGTTGTAAATCCATTTGGTTCTTTTGCGTGAGTATTCAGGAGTTTTTGAGAAGGAACCCACTTTGGCGCTATGGAATGGATTTCGAGGGCGTGACATGATCACAAAATCCATCCTTTTGAATGTCCTTTGCCTCGCATGGCACGGAGTAAGTCCTCCGGGATTACGCCCTTGTTTAGTGAGTTCCAACCACCGACTGTTGAGATGCGTCCGCAGAACATTATCGGAGAAACCATCGATATCACACACCTTGTGCACAGCACCCACGCTCAGTGACACGCGAATAAAATCTAGGTACGGGGAGTACAACTGGATTCGATGTGCATTCGTGTTCCCATGTGGCATGGCGGTGGGTTACAACGAGTCGGTTTTATCATAATTCGAGCACCTCATAGCAGTCTTACAGGCCACTAAAAAAGGAAGAGCAATCCCTTTAATGAGAGAAAACGGCACTTGATTCAAAGCCTTGGCAAATCTGGTGGGAGTGCGGTATCGGGCGCATGCTACAATTTGCCTTGTAAGAAGCCGCGAGTTCTCAATCAATGACTTGCCATTTTAGTTCAGTACAGCGTACGCCCGGCATCGCATAGGTTGCCGTTGAATAAAAAAATACTAATACGTCCTAGCTGTGTAACTTCATTAATGAAATTACCTAAGCTTTATTTTCATTGATTTCGCAAACATCCAATAGATTTTAGCTGGAACCCCTGGTGGGTTCACTACTATAACAGACATTAATGAAAAATTAGTACGAAATGAGTAGGTATGCATAATTTTAATGAAGCAATTGGAGACTTATAATGAGAGTAGGATTGGTAAAAATAAATCTTATATTGGATACATAAAGTAAAGTATACGTGTAGTAGTCATTAAAATAATATTTGCTGCACAAAAGAGAAAATATCTTTAATTTTCCACAAACTTGAAAGTTACCAAGTAACGGTCGATACCATGAACAATATTTGCTGCACTGAATCCATATTATCAAACTTAAAAACAATAAATTTGTTTCTGTCTATGTTGAGTTTTGAGCCAACATCTATCTTTATGGCCGGCTATGGTTCACAGAAAAACTGCATAAATTTTCGGTTACTGGGATTTCATTCTCTAATGCTTTGTGACTTAAGAATATGATATCTTAAGCAAATGAGATGACCTAGCGTAGTTGATTATATCGATGCATTAGTTCCTTTTGAAAAGAGTGAAGATTAAAAAAAAAGATCAATGACGAGAAGCGACATGCATTCTATTGAATTTTCAATGATCACTTGGAGTTTACAATGACGAAGCCTAAATTGCGGAACATTTTTAATTTTACAAGATTCTGCTAAATACTTATCTAAATCCCTTTGTGGTCGCTCCCTATTACGCTTCCATTCTCCACGCACACTATTTTGGCTCTAGTTGATTGTAATACTTGATTCACGGAGAGTCCAAAATTAAATGTGATATTTATGATGAAAAAAAATATGTGAAGGATCCTCATTTCGTCAAACGTAATCTGTCCTTCGGTGTCCTTCATTTTAAGGGGTTTACGTCTTAATGTTAGCACGTTGATGTCAATATGAGGAGTGAAAAAGGGCCAACGCAATTTCATTGAAAATTTTGCAAGTAGTACAATCTGTAAAATTTTTAGGTAGTCCCTTAAAAAGTTTTTTACTGAAACGATTGGTCGGGCTTATGAACGAAACATGAATGAAATATATATGAGCGACATCTGTCCACGGGAATCAGCACGCGTATTAAAAACATAAAAATTATGAAAGCGTAGCTTTAAATGTAATTCTTACTGAAATTTAGGAGAAAGAATAGTTACTTTGAGCTTGATCCTTTCCTTAAAATCATGAAATAAAAGTCGGTAAATGAACATGCCACATAAGTACTACATAATAATACATTTCCATCGTACTTATATGGAATAGTTGTGAAATAAATACAACGCAAAAAGTATATATTTCTGGTATGCGCGTTATACAATTCTCTTTTGAAAATGTATTCTGGAAACAGCAAACATTTACACAATATAAGACTGTTTTTAGTTATTAGAATTGTCTTTTCAATTTTATTGTCAACGCTCAAAAGTAAAGGGCACTAAAAGCACGTTGCGTCTTCTTGGAAGACTCAAGTGTTCATAGGGCACACCTAGGTCTATAATTTAACTTAATAAGAAAGGCTGGAGAACATTTTTGTCGAGATCTTTATCTTTGGTTGTATATCCCGTCACCATGATGTGTGATATAAGAAAAGACGCATTATACGCTTCCCTCTCTCCCCTCCTCGACCTTGTATTGTTCAGGTCAATCGACTAATCCATAAACTGCTCAGCTCCACGGGCGATGACAATTTTCTGTATTTCACCGGAAGATAACTGTTAACCGAAACCTGGTTAGTGCTAAACTAAAATATCGTGGAAAAACCAAGTGTGTTTATCTTTACTGAGATCTTTATCGATAATTCCTTGAAGCTCAATTAGTGATAGGGATTAGTAGGCAGACTACTCTCGTGTCTTTTAATCCCTCGCCGTTCCCTGGCAACCATCTTTTACGTCGTTCACCTTTTACGGAAAATAAATTAGAGGGTGCGGGAGAGCACGGGGGGGGGGGCAGATTTAAAAAAGGGAGGGTTTCCTGACGCTCTCGAGGGATGATATTCGCTGGTAATGGGGAGAGGTGGGTGCGGCGGGAAAGGGTGAGGAGGGAATTCTATGGCAACGAAAGGGGAAGAAGAGATGATGATGCTCAGTTGCCAGGTGGTTGTTTACAATGACGGGCGATGACCTATTGAGAAGGAAGAAGGAAGCTATATGACGTCAAAATATAGTGACTGCGTGTTTATCACAATGGTCCAATAAGGGCGGCCGTTCATTCATGAGAGGTATAAGTGGTTCCTCCTCAGAAAGGAGGGACCATGCATTAATTAAATACACCAAAGTAATTGTAGCCATGATAATTAGGAAGGCATCGCATTCAAAATTAGTACTTCAGTTGGTACATAAAATCAACGACGAAAATTTCAATTGAACAAACTTTTTCACAAATATTTAACATTTTTCCCTATCAATTTCATACTGAATTTAGTCATCTTCACACATCTCAGCATACACCAAGTTAATATATTGATCCTGTATTCTGATAATTAGGATATTAATTGGTAAATGCCAATAAATTAATGATAAGGAAAGGGATAAAATGTATGGAAAGGAAAACGACCAGAAATATCTCCTGCCTGAATCAATCATTTATTCAGCCCATTTCACGCAACTTGTAACTGTTTTTTATCTTTTCATTATAAAGTTAGGTTTTAAATCTGGCTAAAATATTTTGGTGATATAAATTCCAATATCGTGGGAATGGCGAAAAATACAGGATTATTTCTAATAATATGGAATTTCGGAGTTATGTCGTCACAGATAGTATTTCATTAACAACGTCCGTCGCCAACTCTTTTACTGAAGAGAAGCATATTGATATCGGTCGATGTAGAAAAAGAAAAACGTAAAAGTAAGACACTGCGGTGAAATGGCCATACACGTTATTTTTCTCTCCCAGATCTGTAAGTTTCAATCATTCGTCAACAGGTTTTCCACCGTTGAAGCTAGTCCATCATAAATTTTACCAAAAAATTAATCCATCTACGAAGACCATTCTAAATTTTTAAAAATCTACTTTTAGTTAGTTTCGCTGCGAAATCTTGCAAGTATTTTGGTTGCAATTTTTGAAAAGGTATTTCTTACTATGTAATCACTCTGAAAGAGATATGTAAAATGCTTTCTATTTAAACTTCAGCGGTTCTTGCAAAATACACCCACAGTGATTTTTTTGTTTTGATACAGTAGAATAGAAACGGCACTCTTTTGAATTATTTCACTCAATAAATAACTTCAGACGAGAGTGCGCCCTCAAACCGTGAATTTCTATTCAGCCTTCCGTGTCGAGGTGCATCTTGATCCATCTGCTGCCATCCAGGAGATATCTCTCCACCCCAGGGTGGCACCCAATGAAGCGAAGAACCTCCCAACATTCCCACATTACTACTACTGACTCAAAGTTTTCTCAAAAAAATTGAAAAAATAAAAAAGAAATTTTGATAGCTTACCCGAATTCGTATTGCTTTTTCCGAATGAAAATAACTCGTCCCCACCCCTTTTACTGAACATACCTAGGGGTTGATTTCAAAAGAAAAAGTATCAAAATTCGGCGTAAAAAGAGTTTTTAATTCTAAACAAGGAAGAAAACTAGCACGGATCGCCCAACCTTAAAGCACGCTTAAAAATTCAAAATACATTCATGTAATTCGATCCCTCCATCATTCATTTATTATTCAATTCAAATGCACTCCTGGGTTTTGAAAGATATTTTTGTCTCAGCAACGGTTTCTCTCACTTCCCTATAATAATACTCCATGGAGATGTTATTTTATCACTAAGGGCTCCTCTCGCTTGACCGGTTATCAGCAATGGCGCAGTGAAACAGAAAGCATTTTTGCAATTATTCTTCATAAAGAAAAGCATCAGTGCTTCTCCCGTAGTATTAATAATAATTTCCCAGAAGAGGATGGTATTCTGTGCCGCCACGCTTTGCATCCACTCAACAAAGGAGCCCTATGCAGGTAACTAACTATCCCTCCACTGACAGCAACTTTAAACGATTACGAGGAGTATTAGTACCGCGTTTTATTCCCAGACATCTCTTCATCAATGAGCGATTCCACGTCTTCGCTCGAGAGTCCACACCACGTGGATGCACACTCCGAGAGGGCTTTTGTGCGGATGCGGGCGCGCATTCCCATGAAAGAGCCCTTCATTGAGTGGATGGAGATGCGCGCAAGGCGCATGCGCGCTCCTCGATCCCTCGAAAGGGTTCCTCGAGAAGCACAACACTACAATGGACGGCTGGCTCCCATTGGTTTCCCCCCCCCCATTCACCCCTTCCCTCCATTCTACCCCTCCCCTCCGCGCCCGCACCTACCCTCTTCGCATTTCTCCCTCCCTCCCTCTCCCCCCCCCGCCAGAGGGGGCTCGCGATTTCGAATAGATATTAGAGCGACTGCTGGGGGAGATTTAAAAAAATAAATCTATACGGCACAGAATTTCCATCCCGATACACACTACGTGTGCGTAAGTTCGTAATCTTGGTCAGTAGTAGTAGTAGTTAGTAGTTTCTGCAATAAATATTTACGCTATCAAGGACGTGAAGGTATTACAAGGGGGAAGTAAGGTCATTCAATTGATTAACTTGTTTCATTAATTGATTATTCCGGGATGCCTTTCATTTAAAAGTACTCCAGTTCCATGAATAAAAAAAGGATCTTTTTACCACCTTGGCATATGCCGTCTTTTACTTTTCGCTTACTATTTTTTATAATTTTTTACCTCCTCGTTAAAATTTATTTTATAACCTTGCTGCTTTGTGCCCGTAATATTTTAACTCGTTTAAAATTTACCATAACCTTAGATTAAATTTCTTCCATGTAGGTACACCTTTTTGTGTAAATGTCTGAACTTACTTATCGAATCGGCAGAGGTTTTAACTCATTAAGTAATTATCAAAGCACACTAGCACACAAAAAAAATTAACTTGAAAAATAATTTTCACCAAGCGAAACTAGCCAATACATCTCAGTTTCTAAGTACGTACAGTTTTATTCAAGTAATTGGCAAAGATTAAATACGCAACAATTACGTTACACCTCGACATCCGTCGATGATTATATATAATAAAAGGGATGTGCTGACCATCGAAGATCAATTCAAGCATAAATGATTCTTCATTTCTGATTTTAGAGATGCATAATTTTGAAATTTAACCTGTAGCTGCATTAATACATACTAATTTGCCGCTGTGCTCAATTTAATTCTTGCACACAAAATTCCACAGTTGACATAAATAGGCTATCAGCTATAAACAAGCGTCTTAAAGTTTTTACATATGGCCCGTAAGGCTACAACATGCAACTTGATAAATGCTACTTTGAATCAGTGGGGAACATTGTATTTTATACATTCCATAGCAGCAGTCGGACTAGATGAAAAAGGTTGATGATATCGGCCGTTACTTGGTGGAAACGATTCATCATTGAAAGANNNGTTGATGATATCGGCCGTTACTTGGTGGAAACGATTCATCATTGAAAGACAAAATAACTTTATGTATATATAACCGATGTGAAATGATTTCTGTTTGTTCACCTGAAGATGACTTAACTGTCAAAACCCGGGTTGTGCTCAGTAAAGTTTGTGGAAAAAAAAAGTTGTTTTTGGTCTTTCGTAATGATGAAAAAGGTTTCAAGTCGGCCCGCCGAGTTCTTGCATTTACCAGATGTTTATTAATAAACTGTTCTCTGTGATTATTTATCGAAATTTAAGTTTTGTCGATCCCTTTTATAGAATGCGTTTGCACCAGTTTGACCTCGTCCGGAATATGCCTAAACGATTTGGAACCCTGCAAAGAAAGATTTATTTTCGGAATTAAACAAATTACGAAAGAAAACAGGTCGATTCGTTTAAAATTCTTATGAATCTAGAGAGAGAGGGAGTGCCCCGCGACTATATGAAACCCACGATTGATGAGAGCCTCGAGGGTAGCGAAGAAAAGGCAAATGGCTTCTCCTGTCTTAAAAATACTAATCGTAAGAGTTAAATACTGACACCCTGGCACGGGAATATATCTCTTAGACGGAATGACATTGAAAGGGGAAGTTTACTGGCGTGGAAGACAATATTGTAATTCCTTATTGTATTATAATATATAATTACGGAATATTTTTCCTACGCATAAGTTATCCCACCATCCCCATGGACTACAACCTTGACGTGGTGGGAGGGCTTGCGTGTTCTGATGAC
>LYUA01002830.1:53940-65296 GCA_002093875.1 Calopteryx splendens
CCACACTCTCCCTCAGAGCACCCCTCTCTCCCCGCCCCTCTCTCCCTCCCTCCTTCCTCACTCCCCCCTCCCTCCACTCACCCTCATTTAGTACATTTAGACATTTTGGTACATTAACTTAAAAGTACACAATATTTTTCAAATTAAATTTCTACCGGATATTTAAATGATAGTTGCATGTGATGTACCTTGGGGAAGAAGCATTAATGGTCAATTTTCTGGCAAATGCGCTTTAATTTATTCTGTGAAAGATGGTTGAAGGAATGACTTTGTGGAATTCCATTGTAAATTGAAAAAATGTCAAAAAATATTAAAAAGTCCTTGCGATGTTTTTGGAATTGATAAACGCCGACTGTTACATGAGATAAAATTTACAATATTATTAAGTTGAGTTACTTCTTCTTCAATGTGTATTCGGTTAGTTGTAGTTTGGTTGGTTTTGACAGGATGAACCGAGGCTTAAATTATTCCATTGCATTTCTTGGGCGCAGTCCAGCAGAAAAATCAGCTAAAAAAGTACAAATTGTCTGCTTATTTGGAGAATTTTCCTAAAACAACGAAGATTTTCTTGCTGGCTTTTATGTATGTGAAAAAATTAATATGCCGTGGCATAGAGAAGGAGATTTTTTATGGTCAAAATCTGAATGAATTTATATGCCGATTTTTAAATTATTGTTTGGCCTAAGTTTAAATTTTTCCCAGCAGTACAATTTTACATTCCGGAAGTTGACAAGTCCATATTCGAGACAGTGCTTCGTCAGAGGGAAATAGCCTCTCTAGATGAATTATAAATCACAATCCCATTTTCCATTTTGACGCGTCCTAGTCTCAGAGCGGCAAACATGAGGTACTCTCATATTTTGGTGAATCAGACGTAATCTCATAGAGTGAGCACCTCAGGCTCCAGAGGGACACAGTACTTAGTTCTCAAAACGTCCAACTTTGAAAGCGATATTTTTTTTAACGCTTTGACTACTCTCACTGAAAGGACAAAATCATCACCATAATCTTTCAATTCTAAGATAGGCTCCAGCCCTCCATTATTTCCTACTCCTGTACTGAATACTTCTTTTAAATTACCCATAACTAAGCTTCTCTATCGGCGCACTCAGGTCTCCCTTTCTAGTGAAAACAAGGTCTTTGACTCCCGGCATTTCCCTGCTCACATCTGAGTCAGAACAAGACGATATACACCATTCACCACTACACCATGCTTTGCATATAGAGTACACAGAATACCTTGATCTGCAAATATAATTTATATTTTCTTTATTTATCCTAACATGTGCTGACTAGCACTCTCTCTTAACTTTACTACACACCAGATGTTGGGTAACATAGAGAATAATTTGACTTATTCACTGCAGGAATTGTTTTCGTTAAATGTTTTTCTTTACTGCGGAAGCATTGCCCTCAGTACATTACTTCCCTCAGTTTTCTTTAGCATTTTCATCTTCGAAATATGGCTCATTCCTTGGGCAGTGCTACTTCAATTTTATGCAATGAATGAACCTGATGAAATAGAAAATTATCGCATCAATCGTCAAACCCTGGATTCATGTGTGAGTGACAGAGTTGCGTGGCGTTTGGAGATAATCCAATGAGGAGGAGGACATTGGGTTGGTTCATGCGGCCCACCGTGGCCCACCGTAGGGCCCCGAGGAGAGAGGCCCGTGGTGGGAATGGTTTTTTTTTCTCTTCATCGTCATTTCGTGAGCAGACAGTCGATTTTTTTATCAATTCCAGGCCCTGCGCACGCGTGTTTCAGATTCAACTTTTTCCTGGAACCTGATTGGTTACATAATTAATCCTTTTTCACTCACACAATTCGAGATCACCCCAGTGGGAAATACGAATGATAATCTGACCTACCTGAATGTGAAAAGATGCGTAAGATTGTTGGTAAACAATGTAGCAGTGATAGCTGGTGACCTAGCACCCCCCGCTATGCATACTTGCTGCAGGGGGTATGTAGATGGCTTACGTATCCGTAAGACTCTCCAGAGTTGGTTTTGCTATCAGCAGTCATCAACATACGTTATGCTTCCCTGTAAATTTACACTCCCCATCCTCTTAGCCTCCATTCCTTAATAACCCGCTTCCTCTTCATTTATACATCCCTCCTTCTTAACTTTTTAAATTATTTCATTCTTG
The DNA here is from genome assembly GCA_002093875.1 of Calopteryx splendens. Lineage (NCBI taxonomy): Eukaryota > Metazoa > Arthropoda > Insecta > Odonata > Calopterygidae > Calopteryx > Calopteryx splendens. The sequence continues at coordinate 56,095 of LYUA01002830.1, forward strand.
ACCCCCCGCTAAATAAATTCTGCTATTGATTCTTTCATAATTGTGATAGGTAGTGTTCATGTTTTTTCCGCCTTATCTCTTTTTGACTCTATCTCCTTGTCGGCTGACATAAATTATTCTTCTCTTTATGTTTGCAGCTAAAATATAGTATGAGTGCATATACTTTTTAAAAATATTTTGATTCCCATTGAATTTCTCATTCCTGTTAAAGTGTTTTTCTTGCATTGATGTTTTCACAGAGTCGTGCAGACTTCTCGAATCGTCTTTTTTCTTTCGCAAAATGTTGAGTCACTAGCAAAGCGTAGGATACCGATGGTCACTTCCTATGAACTCAAATTATTGATTTATTTTTCTTTTATTTGTCCAACAATTAGGTGTTTCTTAACAATAACAGAACAAACACCATGAATGGAATAACAAATTTGCACGATCATTTCTATTTTCTTGTCCTTTCATTGCTTTTACCGAATTGTATCGCTAACTGCTAACTGATAAATTACTCCCAACTGTTATTCATTCGCATTCTCTAAGGCGACACTTTCATGTATCGCAAATAACGTGGACAGGGGTGGCGGAGTAAATTAGATCTTAAATCGCCGATGCAGAACCTGATGCCTCGGGCGCCGCTCATCAAATGGACTTTCTGTATAGGCCTGGGTGTTGGAAGCGAGCGAAAACCAACCCCAGCCTTTAATCATTTCAAATTAATGGTTTCAGACTCAACCTCGTGAAATGTAATCTTGTGGATGCATACCAATTGTATTGTACCATCGGTGATTTCACAAAATCATTCTGACTGGTTTCACCTCGTAGGTAATATCTGCTAAATATTTTTTGCATATCACAGAATTTTAACACATTTTTTGTCCTGCAGAATACTTAACATACTAATATACCAATGAGTGTGTGTGTGCTTCAAGGGAAGGTGATGGTGGCTCAGGGAAGGCGGGTGCGAAGGTAATCGGTGCGCGATGATGTACAGGGAGGGAGGTGTTGGGGAGGGTGAAGGGAGGTGGAGATCTGGGAGATGAGAACGCAGGAGAGTCCGTGGGCTGGGGGGGAGGAGGGCGCATTCATTCTGTTTGGGCGGCAGGCCTTACTTTAGCCCTTTAAGACAGAGCTTGTGGGAGTCAGAGGGTCGTTTGTTTGGTGGAAGGTATATCATCATCTGTATGCATTGAGAATCGAGGACATGGACAGTAAAAAAAATGTTTTCGTTGACTGTGTTTTTACTGGAGTTATTGTTCTAAGTATTCAGCTGCAAGAATGAGGTCCTTCAGTCATTATTCTCATAGCGAAAAGCACCCGGCCAAAGGATCACCGTCATCTTCTCTCTCGACAGTGGAGATGGACGAAGGTGGTGAGCGGATGGCAGGTAGCATCGCGACGCAGAATGGAACGGTTTTCGATCCCCCCCCACCAATGGTGCGTGCGATCCACCAATCGCACCATCGAAGGTGCGCCTCGGACTTGGCTTTCTCCGCTCGCCCCGTAAATTTAGATTCGGTCGTTGAATGGCGCCGGCGGCGGCGGTGACCCCGTCCGGTGCCCTCGTCACTCTCCCTGCCTGCTCTCCGCCTCCCGTCCCTCCGTCAACTGGGTCCTCCTCTCCTCTCACTCCGCTCCCTTCCCTTGTTTCAGAGGGCTTTTGAGCCCCGGTCCACATTCCAAATCCGACCCCGCAATCCCGTGTTGGCGCTGCCGCCATCCCGCCACTGTGTTTTCTTCCGATCCGGCCCTCCTTCTAAAACGCCGTTCTGCGCTCCGAGCTGCGATCCTTCGGTTGAACAGAAAATAGGTATAGGTGCGGCCAGAATGGAAGCATGAGGTGACGGCCGGCTGGGTGCAGGGGTGCGCAAATGGGAGAACGCAGTGCGCCCTCTTCAATAAATTTGTTGTAAAAGTTTAAGGGACATTTTTTTCTTAAATGTCTACGTGAAAATTTAAATCGCCAGACTCTACTCATCATCATGAGACTACGTCATTCGAGGGAAAATATTTCAGGAATTGATGTAAAATTCAATTTTATTCGGAAAGCCTTTATCTTATCTCTTATAAGTTATTAGTTATTCTTTTTTTGACCACGGATTTCTGCAACATTTTTAAGGCTCTAACTAAATTAATTAAATAATCCCCGATTGATGGGCTGCCTATAAAGGTGTAATAGTATTGTGAAGGAATTAAATAAAATACTGGAGTTGGCTTTGATATTCTCCAGTTCAACGTTAAATGATAATTAATATTCTATTTTTTTCACTGTCTGACTATATCATCTTTGAGACGATTCCCTTTCCTTTTTCCCATTCGTCGAAAACTTTTGCTGAAGGGGGTGATTAAATTTCAGTGAAGCAGGGAAAGCATTTTGAATAAGTGCTTGGTTGTTGTAATTTTATTCCATGAGGCAAGGGATATCAAAAAATGGCTGGGTTTAGGTTGCTAGCGCTAGTCCATCGAATCTTCAGACGATGCAAATGTAGAGTAATGATAATATCTTGTAGACGCTTAAGAAAGCATTGTATTCGATTGGGGTCCCGTAATTGATTCCAAGTATTCCAAGTTAACTAAGTGACGACATATGTGCTGGAATGTTATCGTTTATAGTTACCTAATCATTGGGCATTTATTTGCTAAATATAATTTTAAAATTTCATGCCAATGAAAACGGTGCTTCAAATCAAACTTTTCTTTTCGTAAAAAAATACGATTTTTCAAATTGGATTTATTTCTTTAGATGCAATGCAATCTTGAAGACGTTTTGTGCAAGGATGCTTTGGTCTGATTGACCGTGTGAAAACATCTTTGGGATATCACATTGCGACACCGTCTTCGCGTATCCGTTCTTGGTCTCTCCTCTGTTGCGGTTCAATAGTTGTTAAAGAAAACCATTCACGTGAGGAACTTGCAATCGGCAGTCGTATTAATTCGCTGCGCACTTCACAAAATTCATTCTAGTGTTCCTCTCTGGCTTCCATGATCAACGAGCGATGCAGTTTGTTAATACTTTCCACCCATCCATCGAATTGAACGAAAGGGTGAAGAGAGAGATCAAGAGTTGCGTAGGCCAATGATAACGGGAGAGCCATCAGAAGGCCGTTAAGAGAGTGGACATGGAATGATGGGAAAGGTGGAAGGCTACCCTGTCGACCAACCTTCGGGCTGAAATACTGATGATGGCACTGATGATCGAAATAAAATTATTTTGTTCTAAGTTTTCTTCTGTCGCGATAATATCCTAACACTATAGTGCCATTTACTATAGACCTGTGTACTTAGCGTTTACGTGTTACGTTTAACGTTTACGTGATCCCCAGGGAAACTTGATTTTTACTTGAGATTATTTGGAAGGTAAAAGAGACCCAGTAAAGTGTGAGGGACACCTGGTGGTGAGTTGGTGGATGAAGTACTCGGAGGTGCGGCGAGGTCTTTATTGCCCCATAGAGGCCGCAATATAGACCCCCCATTCACCGAGCGCCACGGCAGGAATTTTGAAGGCACAAGTGGTGATGAGATCGTTCTAGTTATGGTAAGAGAATGATTTGAAACAGGTGGATATTTTACGTTCCTGAATTCAAATCCGTCATTGTATTTTCTTCTTCATAGATCAAACACCGAAAGTCTTCTTCCTGAGTGGACCTATCCCAGACGCACAGGTGGACGGGCACTCTCCTCCACCCCTCCACTCTCTCTCTCTCTGTCCCTCTCTGTACTTTCATTGGCCGTGAGTTTCTTCCCCTTCTCCATTTTCCCCTCGGAATTTCATTTCTTTTTCTCCCTCCTTCAATCTTCCTATCAGTTTTTCCCTCGATATTCTAATTATTTAAGCAATCAAGTCGCGTACCGCCAATGAAAAAAGGAAGAAAACACATCCCACGTAATGCTGGGAGAGGAAATAATTTTTATGGTATGTCCCAGAATATATTTCAATCGCCCAGCGAAATAGTACTAATTTTAACCACGCTTGTTAAATAATGGAAGGTTATACATTAATTTTTTTCCTCAGCTTCTAGAACGAGTCCAATTTTCTATAAATGAGAGATAATTTAGAATACAAAATTAAGAGAAACTACAGAACTATAGCAAATATTTAGCTAAAATATTATATGCAAAATTCATTATTAGTAAATTATGCCTCACATAACAAAATATAGTGTTCTGTATCTGATGCGTTGCTAATTTAACTATAGAGCAGTTACACGTAAGTACCTATAGATATATTTCGCGCTAGTTTTTCGTTCTATTTACAGGCTAATTGGTTTGGGAAAAGAATTTTGAAACAAATAACGTTTAACTATAAGTTTGGAGATGGTGGTTTTCTTGTGCGAGCATATACACCTTGAGTTCAGCGAACTTGCTCTTAAAATTTGGCTCTTATTTGTACAGAAATTAAATTATTCCTTCGGTGTTTCCGTTAATCGTTTTATCCAGACGGAATAATGGATGTGTTCTGCATTTTCTTTTTTTTATGATTCCCACTTAAGGAAACGATTCTCGTCAATTACTTTCCCCACGAATTTCCCTGCATGCCTACTCCCAATTGTTTAAACCAACTCATTTTTAAGTAAACGAATCTAAAAAAAGTCTCATTTTCTGTCTCTTTTGAAAAATATACGTAATTGCCACCTCTCAATGGACATTATTTTTATCCTCGCGAGGTCTTCAGAATATAAATTGGAGGGAGTGAAATGGTTTGGCGGTCTACGGAATGCCGCCGCGACTGGAATCTTTTCTTAAGAACCTCCTCACCCACCCCCTCATTTCCTCACCCTTCTTTCGTCCTTAAACTACTCCCCCCACAATCGCCTTTCTTCATTCAACCCGCCGACCCCCTTCCTACCCTCCCATGGTGCCTTAATCCTCCCCTTATCCCTCTCATCCCTTAACGCGCCTTCTTTCTAAAGACGTTGGAAAACTGCGCGCGTAGGAATTTCTGGGTGATATCTCTTTTCCTCCCAAATTCGATGATCCTCTTCATTCAGAGCATTCGTAACCCACGCTCTCCGATTCTACGCACTAAAGGCACGCTTTTCTCGTGTCACCCACGGCGAGGCCATTTTTTCACAGAGAAAGTCACGGAATAAGGTTTTAATGATTTAATTTCATCGTTATCCTTAATCTTTTAGTAGATGGATTGAATTGATTTGCCATGCAGTATTGTTGTTTATAGACCAAGGTGAGAGGGTGGGGGTGGTTTTGGGAGGTGGGTGAGGGGTTGAAACCCGTGGGGGAGGAGGTATGTTTATAGGCAAGCGAGGAAGAACAAGGAAGATAAGCGAGAAGGCCAAGTACGCACTTAGAAGGTACTATTGGGGGTTTGGGTCAATTCATAACCTATCTCATTAGATAGATTGTCTTTGAATAAAATTGACGTCATTTATTTCAACAACCTAGCCTTTCAAAAGTGAATTAAATACATTTTTAGTTTAAAATAATCGATGAAATAAAGAGTTCTGCTGTTTAGTGTAAAGGGACGATTTAAATTTTGTCGTACAGTGCTTTTAGAGTATAGTGTAACTTTATTTAAATTTCACAAAATATTTGGCGCTCAGTGTGATTACAAAATATTTATCTACTTTTCGCTTGAAGAACACATTTTATGATGTTATATTAGTGCTTCTTGATACACCATCTTGATTCTAGTAAACTCTTTCACTCTCTTTGTAAGCTTTTACTCACAAAAAACAGAATGCATAGGATTTACCCTTTTGAGAAGATTTTACCATTTAAAGTTTTAGAAAAAGAGTATAAATAATGAAGACATTTTTAAATTCTTTTAATTTTTTACGACTTTGCTTCAAATGTCGTAATCGGTACACAATAAAATTTGGCTCCACTATTTTCTAGCCATGCATACGCTTGGATAAGCCATTACATTAATCTTCCAAGCCTAATGTGCTATTTAAGTTACGAGAGATTAACTTTGGATATTAGGCACTCGTTAATATTAGAACCATTATAATTGTAAGCCTAAATAATGATCATTTTCGTGCTGAATTCAGGGTTAATAACTCGTCATGATATAATTTGGTGCAAAAATGTAATCAGAAAATTCATTTTCATCCACGCACATAAATTTAATTTTTTATATAGCGTCCTTTTTCCCCGATTAATATTGCGTAGGCCCCGGAGGTCCATGGTAGTGAATCATTTCTCATCTCGTGGAGTTTTATTTTTGGCCATACTCTTCTTTTTGTCCATTGGAGTTCTGTCGTCACGTCTCCAACTTGTTTACGTGTCATTACTTGTGATGTAAATTACGCTTTTACGACGCACAGGTGCATTTCATCGCAGATAAATATTTGTGCGTTGTTCACATAATTACGAGCGCCGTTATCTTTGAGGATCGACCTGTAAACGGAAACCATTTGCATTAGTTGTAGAATTTTCATATTAGTCATTTTAAGGATCACATCTTTCATACAATACGGAATAAGATGTGGTGTGGTCGATACGTTCAACAATAGCAAAAACTCACATCAATAGCAGTTTTCCACTTGACTTTGTGAGTCCTGGGGCTGTTCTCTGGTGATTGTGGTTTCTATTAGTTATTTTGTGCTCAGTGCTATTTTCATTTCTATGCCTTCGGCTCTCGGGATTTTATTTCATAAACCCTTTAACTTGAAAATTACGAGTTTTACTTCTAGCAGTCTCATTCCGGGGAGTTAATTCCTTCCTTCGTGCGTACCCCTGCGGTTTCTGCGTCGCAAGTAATCAATCTCTTGGCGTGTTCCCTGGAAAAATTCCCGTGCTTCCAAATTTAAGTGTTTTCCGCTCCTTCCCCTTCACTGCCGGCGCTGCCCTCATTTTTCCCCGAACGCAGCTATCGTCTGCTCCCACCCCTTTGCCATTTCGTTTCCATTATTCCAGCCACCTCTCCCTCCCCCCCCCCACGCCATGGGAAATTGGCCAATCAATCGTTTTCATGACTATTATAATCCCTGGAATACTTTTATTACTTCGAGCTAGTACGAGGTGATGATATCGTGGATGGCTCAAAAAGAGGATTCAAACAGTGTTTTTATGGAAAGATGTGAGCAAAAGGATTTATGCTCGGCTTCTAAATGGAATCGCGAAATGAAAGGAGCCGTAAAAAAGAACGCTTTCAACTCCTGAGGACATTTAAGTTTATGATTGTAATAAGGCATCATAATAACGCGCGAGTATTGCACTAAAAAGGTTTCTGGCTCCAATTGGTGTGGCATTGGCCAACACAGTCACCGACTCCCCACGCTGAGAACGTGGAGGTTTATTTCACTCAACCGCAGTAATCGACCCGAATGCTTATTTGATACAACAGGCTAGATAGAGATCAGTTCAAATTAGGGTCTCTTAGGGTTAGGATTCCTTAGGGTGCTTGAAAAGCCAAAATTCAGGAGATAGGATGGCCATCTTCGTTCCCTGTGTCGCGATTCGTTTTCCAAGAAAGTTTTATTGACTATTTGATGGAAGCGCTGAGATATTTTATGTCACTCAGGATTGGAGCTCAGAACCTTCAAGTCAGTAGCCAAGTGCTCTAGCCACCAGACTCCCCGGTCACTCTTTTGTGTCTCGAGATAGTCAATTCGTCATTAGCATTCCAAACCCCATAACAGCGCTCTTTGGAGATCAACTGTCCTCTGTAGGTACTTATTCGTTGTGATCAGCAATTTTCCCGCCATTAGGGCCAATAAACTATGTAACAACTTGGTGGCCTACGTTCAAAGTATGTCATTTCCGATGATGTCTGGTTTCTCCCCTTATTTCCTTCAATTCCTAATGACCTCTTGCAGATCACCCACCTATTGCCACCATAGGCTCAGTAAATCTCATATCTCCTTTGGCTAATTATTCTGCTAATTGTTAAGTCACGAGTGTATTAGAAATCAACTGGGAAAACCACCAAGAGGTTATTCCAGAGTCAAAAGATATTACTTACTGTTCGTGAAATCGCCGCTTTAAGTTTGTTATATTTTTATGAATGAAATATTGATGTAATATTCCGGCGTTGTTATTATCATTTATTAAGGTTATTGCTTTTTGGTAAACTGTTTTCTTTCTACTGGAAGCAAAATGAAGGAAATTATAGAATTGCAAACGCTTTAGAATCCGAAATTGAGACTTCCTAGTGAAAAGCAGCGTTCCCTCAAATTAAGGCCAGCGACGGCAGGGACGCTTTATAGGTGCACATGCGAAGGAAAAACAAATCGGGAGTCACAGAAGAATCGCGATGTCAAACAACGGCTGCGTATGCGGCACATAGAATATAAAGAGATAGTATTACAAGCTTGATGATTATAAATCACAAATTTTAGATTTGTACAGTGGACAAAAAACAGACAAATATTTAACTACTATATGTGTTTAGAATATGCATAGTTTACAAGGACGTGCATTAACTATCAACTTTCTGATTACTATATTTTAATAAAAGATTTTTTATTACCTGCAATGATGATTAATGCATGATGATAATTCATTAAATGCTCTAAATTCGCAATTTAATTCCATTTCATGTGTTTAAATTGTGTCACGGAACAGCGGAACCAAATTCATATTTGAAAAAAATTAATTAACTTTCTGGAGAAGCTGAAATAGCAATTATAAATTTCTATATTATATTGAAAGTAGGTAATCTCAGCGTTCTAATAATATGGGAAGTCTCTTTATGATTTGAAAATGATAAAGAGATAAATCGAGCACGAGATCCTCGTTGCTTTTGGTAATTCGCTCCAAATGATAACAAAGCTCGGAGATGCTGGGAGATCCTCTCTGCCCCCACACCCCTGGAGCAGAAGGACGAAGGACAAGAGCCTCATGAAGAATGTAAACGAGACACCCTCTCTGTCCGTGCATCAGGGAGCAGTCGGGCAAAACACTCGATGTGCTCAGCCGGTGTGTTTTTTATCGTCCAGGGGTCCTTCCACCGGCCACTGTGCTCACCCGCCCTTCTGGGTGGGGAGCCAAGCAAGGGGTGCTGGGGGGCGGGGGCGGCGGCCGCCCCTGAACCGTGGTGGCCGACTTAAAAGAGGCGTACGCGTAAAGGGGAAGGAGGGGGGCCGAGCATGGGCGAAAAAAGGAAGAATAAAGTAAGTTCCCTCCTCGTGAATGGGGAGCTAATTGAATCTGCGGCTTTGGGTCCGAGAGTTTTTGGGCGAAGGAGGAGGAGCGGGACCTTCTCTCCTCGGCCGACCCTTTTTTCTATTAGTCCTCCTTTCCCGCGTTTCCT
>LYUA01002831.1:56300-69708 GCA_002093875.1 Calopteryx splendens
GTTGAAAATAAAATCTGTGGAAAGTCTACAAAGTTTTCATTATTTCGTGGTTAAGTGGCTACATCTAAATGTTATTCTGCAAGCCACCCATAGGGTTTTGTCAGGGGTTGTTTCATAATTAGACATGCACTGTCAAAATTGTACGTTACTCGAATGTTAGTGATGGTGAGAGGTTTAAAAATTCAAGCGATAGAAGGACCTTCTTCTAACCGCTTTACATTCACTATATATCTAAGTATAAAGCAATACCCCACGCATGAAAAATGAGCTGCAATTAGGGGTTGCAATTAAAGAAGATAAAATTGAGGATACTAACTAGGCCACTTAGCGGAAAAATAATTGTTCTTTGCTGAGCGCTACCTTTGGCAATTATTCTGATCCCTTAGCGATTGCGGGAAAAAGGAAATTTTAAACCTACCCCTTCTACAGTTTATCTCTGTGATATTATTTTCGTGACCGTAGTACGACCGGGTCAGTAATACACTTTTAAATTGATCAGAAAAAAGACCTCCTTCTAATTTATGTAAGACATTTAATCTATAATTTAGCCTTAGATAGGTAAGGGATTTCCAACCTAGTTCTTCTAATAATCCAGTAACGCTACTTAATTTGTCACAGCATCGCCTGACAATCTAGCCACTCTACGCCGAACGCGATCCAATGCGGCAGTCAAGCCCGCTTCGTGAGGATTCCGTTTACTAGAAGCGTATTCTAAGTGAGGCCTGACTAGATAAATAACTATGCGTTCTACAAATTAACAGGGTACCCACGAGCCTGGAAAACCTGGAAATATTTAGGATTCAGAAAGTGTCTGGCAGATCTGAAAATTACAAAAACATCCTGTAATTTTTGTGTTCCCTTGCGGGGACGAAATGTTTCCGTTTATTCACTTGCAACTTAGCTGTGATCATGGTGCTACTTCGGAGCGCCCTTCCCACCCATAGAAATGTTCCATTTTCTGCATGAAATTCGTTGACCTTTATCTTCAATGACAGTTTTTAAAATTATGTAGAACGTAAATTAAAACTACTTGATTCTTACAACAGTGATTTTGATTGCAGATTTATTTGCCTCGTTTTTTTTCATCGTATAATTCTTCTCATAGATAATGTAAAGAAACTGTTCTCAATTTGAAAAGGAGTATTAAGGTTATTTAAATGAAGAAATTGGTTCTTAGTCAAATCTAGGCTGTACCTTATAATATGATACAGTTTTTGTTATAGTTTCATGATCTTATCCATATTATGAATTGGGGGAAAAACCTGAAAAAATGTCAAATTCTGGACTGGAAAAGCTATAAATGTCCTAAAATGTTTACTTAATTTTTTTTGGCCACCTTGATTAATGATAACATCTGCGTCCGTATTATCGAATTTTTACTTCTAAACTAGACCTAAAAGAACGTTAAGCCCTTTCGAACGTCTCCTACTTTGAATGCACTGAATTGGAAGTTCTTTTACAAAGTCAAATAGCCTACGCTGCTCTGTTTTTTTGGGCGTGGGACATTAGTGCCTAGCAACTCCCACTCTTCACGTCAAATGCTGCTCTTGTTGCCCTTCATATTTCATTGTTGTTATTTACGGTCCGTGCACAATATAAGCTCAAGTACAACATCGTGCACGAAGAGTACCGTATGAAGGGTAATAAAAGTGCAAAGGAACTTCTAAATGACGTAAGGATAGGGAGTGGAAGTGACGACTTAGAATATGAGGCGAAGGGAAACTTTTGTGATATTTTTTGGTGTTTCGACTTCTGAAGAAATGAGATTTTGGAAAACTTTTTAATGAGCTTGATTAAACACGTTAATGAACCGGATGGTTTGCTTAATTAGTGTATTTTGAGGTTTGGTTCCTTGAGGGTGCCCTCATATTAAGCAATCAGTGTTCTTAGTAACCAGCATTTATTTCCGTATACTACCAATGATTTTCCAGGTGATTCTGGTACACAGGAAATATTAGAGGATGCATTTGGAGATACACGGAAGTAATAGCTGAAACTGAACCGAATCCACTAGTCTATCGCGCCTTCAATATTCTCAATACAATTTGAAAAAATTGTCGATCCCATAGTAATATTTAATAAAACGTAATTTTATTAACACACTGAAACTTGTCTCTCTTTGCCTTGTTTAAGACTATATCCTGGGGGAAAGTCTAAGATGTTAGTATTTTGATGCAGATTTAGATTTCAAAGCAGGATCAAAGAACACTAAGCGACATATAAATGCACCTTATACGTGTAAAGCCGTCTTTTTAACATTTAGCCTTATGTCTTCGCGGTGCAATGAGAAAATGTTCCCCTCCTCTATTGTGGCATCGCGTTCAGTGTATAATACGTGGGTGCTTTACGACCGCCGCTCAAACCTTAGCTTTAAACTTTTTAGAGATTCATCTTGTGGCAAAATACACCATGTCAACCGAGAGAGACGAGTTTTCCAAGAGCGAGGAGAGTTAATGATGCTTCCTGAAGAAGGCCAGGTTTTATGCAGATGCAGAATTCACTCCTATTTTCTTCTATGCACATAAAGATATTTACTGTAACCTGCCTAAGAAAGCCATTTCCTACTGAAAATTTCGTCTGTAGTCCATTCCTAGTTTCAGTGATTCCAGTGTGAATATTTCAAAAGTGAACTGCTCAGGCCAAATTAATAGTTGATTTTGTGAAGATTTGGATTAAAAAAAAGAGACATTTTAGGCTGTATTTTCACGAATTAATTATTTTAATTAACGTATATTTTTAGAGACACATAAGACGTCGAAAATAGAAGCAATCAGGGAAAACAGACTAATGATCTAGTAAAAAAAAATATTTCAGATTTCAAATTTGGCTTGTAAATTACAGAGACATTTTGGTGAATTTGCGCGTAGCAATTTTTTTTGGCGAATTACTCCCGAAGATGATATTCTTTAGATTATTGATGTTTTACGTTGACTTCTTGGTGTTACGCTCATTTACGTTTACAATATTTACGGTTTTTTTAAGTTTAAATTACCGTGTACTACTGCATCTGTTCCGCAATGTCGTTTACTGCAGTAAAATTAATTGGCTCCATTCAGTTTCGTATAAATTATGACGGACGATGAACCAGATGAAAAACTTAAAAAAGCTTGATCGTTTTACACCTATTAGCTTGTCTTTTACGTAATATGTGACGGCTGTTTTTTTTTTGTTTTCTCTCTCATTTAATGTCGTCCAGCTAAGTAGCCACTGATTGAATACTGCGGTGGAGGAAAAACTTTTTGAACATTATGACGTGCCCCAATTGAAATGCAAGTATAGTATGCATTAAAACTCCCAGCCCATTTCGGATATTCATTCACGAAAGAGATATTTATGGACTCCATGGTGATTTAACGCAGATTGGTTTTTATTTGAAGGAAGTGTTAACACAAAGTGTGTCCGTGAAGTACAATTTTATTGATTTGAAAAGGAATAATTGTCATATCAGTCATTTTTTGACCAAAAATGCTAGTTTTCTGGCATATTTTAAAGACTTTTGAGAAGCAATGAGCTTTTAGTCTTACTAGAATCGGCCCAGGACCCACGGCCAATGCTTGGCTGCATATAGGAGTCCTACCCATGTCCAATCCAGTCACCATTCTCTTATTTTGGCAAGCCATTTAATCTTTATTTGTGTTTCGGGTGCTCTAATTTATAATCGCTGTATTCCAGCATCTGTGTCGAATGATTTTTGGCTCCGATAAAATAATATCGACTTTTGCCTTCCACGTTTCCGCTTCTGTATGCGAGCATTGCATCTTGCTTCACCCTCTGTGTGGTACAAAGGGAGAGAAAATTTCATGGTTTACCTTGGGATGCTCGCAGTGAACTACGAAAATCTTAATCTTCAAGTTTCATCCGAAATATGTTTGAGAACCGGAGGAGCCATGAATATTTTTGGGTTTAGTTCATTCCAGTTGACCACCGCAAGATATTCCTTCGCACCCATGTCCAAGGCTTGCGTGGCTCCGTGAAGTCGAACTGCCTGCTTAATATTTAGATTTTATTGCAAAAATCCTTTCACTGAAATCTCACTGATACCTTCTCGTTTCATCACTCATCCTTGCCAGAAGAGCCTTTTCAGTGGCACGAAAGCTATCGGTCTGGGTCATGCTAATGATACTGTTGGCTTCATACAGTTTTATCATTCAGATACCTCGCTTCGGATACCATTGCCCTGATCCTTTATAAAAAGGAAATGTCAAGTGCAATCAAAGTATATGCTATTGTATCAACATATTTTAATGCGGGGTATTTTTTTCGGAGGCAATATGTTGGAGTTATATGCACATGTTAATTCTATTTTCCAATCTACTTGCGTAAAACCACGTTGTATTTAATAAAAACCTGTGCTTTTTTTTCATTGCATACCCAAACGTCGATTAATATCAAGTGGTATGGAACAGCTTAAAACGTCAACTGAAAATTATACACTATCACTGTCTTATAAAGACGCATATATTCCCGGAAGTCGATATATCGCTGTTTAGAAGTGTTTGTCGTTCCGCTCTATTACTTACTGTTAATGGTTGTGTTATGTTTACTTCTCGACCAGTGAACTCAATGTAGACGAAAAGTTGGGAGGCTGGTTTTGCCACTCAGGATCATGCAAATCACGGATTCAAGTCACCTCGCGAGCGTGCATGCCTTAAGTTCACTCTCAGACACGTCACTTTTGTCACGGTTTCTGGTCCCGTGTTGCGGCTTCCACGAGACATGCCCCCGTGCGCACGCAACCCAAAATACGCCCTTGCTATGCAATTGTGTTTAATTCCCCCGTCACATAGCGAAGCTGGAAACAAACAGTGACTTGATCAGTACAAACGCTCATTGCTCGCTGACATCTGAGGAAATCGATCACATTTTTAAATTCGACCTTTGGACGAATATAGAAAATCGCTCATCAGCTCGGAGCGCTTTAGCGGCACAAGAGCTGCACTAATGTTAAAAGGACGTCCGTGTGTGTTGCAAAACAATGCATGGTTTGCATGGAAAGTTTAAATTTTCATCTCATTTATAAGCGTTGGAAACGTGCATGGTAGATTTTTTGTATGATCTGCGAAAATTGCTCTTATAAACAAAAATCACTGCATTCCAGGGCGGCGGAAGGTTTTATTCTAAAATTATTATTATTAATGGTACCGGGTAGGGTAGGTTTCTGATGGACACACGACCTCAACCCTACAATAACCTATTCTTCATTTACGCGTATTTTCTGCCCCTCTTTTTTTCTATCCAACAGACCCAATCATTTCCTCCCTCTCCCTCGCCTACACTACATTCTCCCCTCTATCACACTCTTCAGCAATCCATCACCACTCAGTACGCTGTGCATTCACTTCTGCCTTCTTTTAATTTCTCCCAATAGCCTTCTCTCCTCTCCCACCATTCCCAAAACTTCTTCGTTCGTTTTCCTTTCCGTCTATTTCACTTTTTCCATCCTTCTCCATACATTTCAAAAGCCTCTAACCTATGCTTGTCATCTTTTCTCCACAGCCAAGTTTCCGAGCCACACAAAACCATATTCCATATCAACGTCTTCATTATTCTTTTCTTTACATCCTTGCTCAAGGCTCTTGTCATCAATTCTCTCCTCCTTGTACAAGCCTACTTGCATAATGCGATTCCTCTTCTAATAACCTTATCTATTATCAAATGAAACATAATTATATTTGATCCGTAGTTTCAGGTTCAACTTTGTGGAATCTCGTCTTGAAACAGAATAAAAAGCTTTGTAGGTTTCATGAAAATTTAATGCGATCATGAGGTACTATCGGGTTCATCACTTAGGTGACATCTTCAGGTACAAATTTTGATATGGAACGTGGATGTTCTTCCCTATGGATAAAAATCTCTATGTTCTGTAGAAATATTTGAGTCTGAAGGTTTCAACATATTTGCGGTGTACCGTACTTACGAGTCACCCATGACTTCTTGGTAGGAGACGAGCCTACACTTCTCGATGTAAGGGTAACAGTGTAAGTGTACCTACCAATGTCAGCAGCCCTCCGAATGCATTCCCTGAGTCGGCACAAGCAAACTTGTTACGATTTTCAATTAACGTCGCACCGCTAGATCACAAAGATTCGTTTCGGACTTGGTACATTCGAGCCTGTGCTTCGGGTGCGTGTTCCTTCCGCTAAGCTTCAACAGAGAAGGGGTGCGAGGGGGATGAGGGGGGGTGGTAAAGAAAACATGTACATGTGGAAGGGTGAGAATGGGAGTCGAAATTGCGTGCGTGTCGTGATTCACGGTGAGCTTGTTGCGTGCCCGGCGTCTGCCGTAGTATCCCGTTACAAGGGGTTCGTGGGGGGGGGNNNTTTGTTGTGGGTGAGGGCAGGGAGGGAGGGATTGTGGGTGTCTGGAGTGAAGATGGCGTGCGAGGAGGAGGGGAGAAGGGAGTATTAGTGTGTGTGTGCGTGGAGATGGGAGGGTAGGGAGATTAGAATGGGGAGAATTGGGCAGTTACCAAGGGACACATGCACTTAGTTTGCGAAGGAAGTGTTGTTTTTTTTAATATGTTGTTATCTCGGGTATTTAGGGACGTTGGTGACGCCGATAGGGGATTGTTTTCATGACCTGAAAATATGCTCCTACTTATCTTAAATCCAAAATGGTCTCCATACTAGTAAGTCCTCTGCTTAATGTTCCATCCGACTGCCGATGATTCTTGCCAAGATCCTTGATGCTTGTTTCGCCAGGCTTATGTTATTCTCTCCTGAGATTTGGGACAGTTGTTATGCTTCGTTAAAATATTCTCTCCAACATTTTTAGTAAGCTGTGAAGATAAACCATCAATTCTACGTCTTTGTGAAAGCGCATGTCCTGAACTGATGCCGCAAAAAAAGTTTTTTACTCTGGAAAACTAGTTTACTAGCCATCGTGAATAAGTGGCTTCCCTCGTAGTCACGGGTATCTCCTCTTATCCTCCGCTGCGTGCCTCGCTTGTCTCTTGGGTCCCGCAGCTCTCAAAGAACAGGTGCGAGAAACGTAAATGCGGTTGCACCTTTTTTTTAAAGGTAGGATGGAAGTGTCAGAGAGGTAGGAGACAGAGGTAGACGGAGGGAAGGAATTGAGTGTGTAACGCATGGAGAGAGGGAGTGAAGGGGAAATGGGTGGAGGTAGGGGGAGCATAGTGAGGGATCCCAGCCCAAGGGGTCAAAAAAAAAGCTGGAAAGTCAGAGAGAGATTCGATGGCCGGGAGTTTTTCGAGGTGGGCATCTGTGTACTCTCGGAGTTTGCGTGTTGGAGCAAATATGGAGGGTGTGGATGCGCATGTGTTTGCGTGTAAGCTTAGTAGTTGTGTGTGTGTGTGTTTGTGAGGGTGCTTCAAGGGTGGTGTGAAGAAACAGTTGTTTTCATGTCATGTGCACAGACCCAGGGGAACGAAAAAAGTTAAAGCTACACTAACCACCGCGGAGCCCCGAGGGTTATGCTTCGTCCTATGTCCGCGTACGCTGATTCTTCCGCGTTCTGATTGGTGCTTTTTAGTGTGGGTAAACGGGGCTTCAGTTATCAAAAATTTTGATTCAGTATATAAAAACCAGGGGCTGGTACCTAGGGCAAAAAAACTAGGTACCAGTACCTAACGTTTAAATCATAGGTATTTTTCGGCACCAAGGTGCCGTATCTAACCCTGCTATTAATTGAAATTATAAAGTGTTTCAATGAATGATTCCTAAAGCAAGAAAACTACGTACCAGTTATTACTGGTAAGGTAACGTTTATGGTAGGGTTTTCATTGGCAACACTGCTTCATTACTAATACGACACTAACTTCGCAACGAACCACACTACAATAAACGATTCTTCAATTCCTCATTATTTCTGCCATTCTTCATTCCATCCAGCATGCCTAATCTTTTCCTCCCTCTACCTCACTTACCCAACATTCTCCCATCTATAACACTCTTCAACAATTCCAATGTCACTTAATACGCTCTTCATCCTCTTTTCCTATCTTCTTTGGAATTCCCCCAATAGCCTTCTCTCCTCCCCGGCCATTCCCAGAACGTCTTCGTTCGTTTTCCCTTCCGTCCATTTAACTTTTTCCATCTTTCTCCGTGCTCGCATCTCAAAAGCCTCAAACCTATGCTTGTCCTATTTATTGAAATTTCCGAGTCCCACAAAACCGCGCTCCATATTAGCGTCTCTCAGAGTATTTTATTTACATCTTTACCCAAGTTCCTTGTCGTCAATTCTCTCCTCTTTTAGTAGATAAAATTTTCTACCTGCTCAGGTTTGTTCCCTTCAACGTTGAAATTTATCTTTGCTTTCCTATGCCTCAAGAACCTAATTATCTTCCCATTTATTCTCATTCTTCTTCTCATTTATTTTCATTCGTTACCTATCACACTGGCTCTATAGTGAACTGAGTAATGACTGCAACTCCATTGGTGATTGACTAATTAAAGCTCGATATTTCTCAAATCTGAATGAATTGATCATTTCCCTACGTACTTTCAATCCAACCAGTCCTCCCCACGCCTATAAGTTAAAAATCACGGGTGATAACGCCAAACTTGTTTTACCCCCTACCTTAACAGAGAATGTGATGTCAAATAGGATAGCATTGGTCCAGATATACAGGATTGCGAAATGAAGTAAATGATATCGAGAAAGACTGTAGGGGTAGATAAAATCCCTGAAGAATTACTTTTAGTGTTTAGGAATATATCGCGGAAGGAGTTTATATGGGGTCATTGGGAGCATTTATTAGGGTGGGATTTTGCCAGAACCTTAGACCTTAGTGTAGTTTTTGTTCCCATTCAAAAAAAGGGAGAGGAGTACGGAATAATAAGATTGATTTCAAACGCGGTAAAGGTAGTACTAAGGATCATTAATTAGTGATGGAGAAGGGAGAAAATGATTCTAAAGGAAATATCAGTATGGGTTTAGAGATGGTATCACCATAGAAGTAATGATGTTACTAATAGAAAGGAATGTAGAGCATAACTCGTAGTCGTTTTTTTGCTTCTTGGATTGCGATTTGATAGAGTAAATTGTGAACAATTAATGAACGTATTACAGAAGACTCGTGTACACTAAAGGGATAAGATACCTATCAGAAACCTGTACATGTCTCAAACTGCACTGGTGAGGGTTGCGGGTGGATAGATGGTGTGGGCAGTTGTTTATGGTATGCAGGGCAAGAATCTTCGGTATTTATTGCTACCTAGCAACCTGTACCGTTATCAACCAGTAATGAAAAAATATATGCGTGTTAAGAATTGCGCAGCATATTTATGTGATAACTTAAATTAAAAAAAAATCATAAATTGAATCAATAATTTTACTCTCCGCATATAATGGCTATTACACTATTTTCAAGGATGAGAGGCGAGACAGACTGCCCATTTCATGTCTTATCTAGAACTTATTCACACGTTCTATTGAGACCTTACAGGATGGCCTTAAATTCATTGACCACAAATTCATGCAAAAGGAACACTACTAATGGAAAATGTGATGATAGGAACCTGAGCACCAAAACCAGCGAGACTTAATTATCGAAACATTAGAGTAATTAATTGGGAAACGATTAAATTATGGAATCAAAGTTATACTGATACTTTATATTAAAATATGTTTTGAAAGAGTGGAAAAATGAAGAAACTACTGTAAAATATGAAAAAGAAGATAATTCGACAACACATTGTCACAATAGTGCTTAATCCATGGAAGTGCTTGCAGAAGATGGATGTTATTTTTGGGTTTATAAGTTAATTTACTAATTCTTTAACACTGGTTGGCTCCTGTATGCCTACTTCTTTTTATCATTTCGACGTCAAGTATCTCAATGTCTTCAGCACCCATTCTAATTTTCGCATTCCAATGGAAGTCCGAATAAGCTTATCCTTGAGGCATTAAGTTTCTTTTAAGAATAACGGTCGTTCTTAATAACGATATTATGGTTTCATTTCGTTTTTCATTTTATTTTGCTCTTTAACGGAAAATTCCGCAACGCAGACCAATTAATATTTAGCTCATATTTTTTCGGCTTTATGTATGAATTGATTGAATGAGTTATTCAATTAAATTCTACATTATATCACCAATTAAGTTTATCGTGCTTGAGATCTTAGTCATTTATTCGAATTCTTCCTGCGATATACCCATATCTTCTAAGCATTTTCATTAGCAGGAAATAGCGTCTTCAAACAATTTTACTTTAAATTAAGTTCTCCATTTCAGTCTGCCTGAGAGCACATTAAAGTCCAGTACTGGCGATCGTGTCCTTTGGAAATCTCTCAGTTTTATCACGATGGGAACCCGTCATTCGCACTAAAACGTAAAACTTAAAGGAAAAAGAAGAAAGAATGAAGAGGCACACTTACTCTCCCACTCGGGTTTGTTGAACACACACTGGTCCTTGTATCAAGCACGCATGCGGGAGTTACAGGGGTTTCAATCCCCCGCGGCAGGGTCCCGTCAGTCGCACCAAAATATTTTTAAATATGAGCAAAAGAAAAAATAACGTAGAGGCGCCACACACAACCTACCGCTGGGGGTTTGTGATGCGTGGTTTTCCCTCGTGAGTCGCAGGCACACACACTGGTAGTATGGCTGGGGTATATATTTTCGATCACGCACAAGTCGAACGGGAAGTAAGTCACTGCCCGGTCGGGCCCCAGTGCCCTGGAGTAAATTTCTCGTGAACCCTGGATTGGACGCGCGTACGTGCGTCTCACCGTGCTTCGCAAACCAGAGTGTGAGGGGTTTGCACATGTGCTTAGGCTAATCTCTCCTCATTCTGACCTCATTTTCTCTCAAATTCCACGTTCTCCATCACTTTGTGTCCCCCCAAGAGTGCGGTCTTGGGATTATTTCTTTAACTTGTTTCAACTTAACTTTTTCCCGTTAGTCGAATAATTTAAGTTTGTCGTCGTCGTTTAAAAAGGTCGCATTTCCCGTTACCAATCGGGAAGTGATTCAGGAAATTAAAAAAATTATATCGTTCATTATTTTTACGTTATTGTTTACTAAATTTTGTTGATGTACGAGAATTAAAAAAAACAGCGTAGATGGTCGCACGGTTTGTAACAACGATATTCCTTAGTGTAATGAATATCGATGTAAACAAAAACTGAGGTCGAAGTAAAGCAAGCATTAGGTTGAACACAAACTATGGAATAGCTAAGTCCGTTTTTGTTTGTGGACGTGCTATGCTTACTGAGAAATGGAATAGTTATTTGATATTTTATTCGCAGGTTAAAGAATTATAAATGTATCTCCAAGTCCTCTACTTACAATTAGATGCAAAGATTATAAAATGGTTAGAGTCAAAGCATAAAATATTTAACATCGCATAAAACCTCAAATTGTTACCTCGATTGCAAATTGTGAATCAAATTTCAAATTATCCAAGACGAAGAGATATTTAAAAAACGAATAATTCTATATGCCTATTATTAAAATATTCGGTAAGACCGCTGTTAACTTCTGGCATGGAAATTAATATCGGAATTGAAAAATGTATTATAAAAGAGTGGTCTGTGTTCTTAGCTCATATACTGAATGTTCATACTATGGAGGAGTATTTATTTCTTCGGAATCTTCAATTGACATTTCCTCACAACCAATATTAAAAGTAATTGAATAGGCATCCTTTATAATTTTCCTTCAAAGGTAAACCAATAAAATAACTAAGCAATCTCAGGAAGACAGTAAGATGTTTCATTTGTTTATATCTGTTTCATTTGTCTATAACTACATACTTGTTGCTGTCTTAACATTTAAAGGTGAGGATCTTAAAGAAAACATTCCACTCAGCTTGTCAAGATTCTAAAATGCGACAACCCTGCTGGTCTTTTGTTTTATTCCAGAAGGCATTATTTTTTATTCAATCTACTTCCAAACCGTCTAGATACAACAGCAATAAAGATCGTATTATCGTATTCATATCGTATTATACCCCTTATCGTATTCATTTAGGGGTATCAGCTGCCCTTTTTAACATGGGGAGGCACAGTCGAGAGTTTGCTAATGAAGTGCTCCGCGATAGTGAGCGCCGAGGGAGGCATGGCACTATTTGTCCGTGTTGGCTTCCCGAGAAAAGCGTTTTATATCAGCGATATATTCCCAAACCTTACCTTTCGAATGATCGTTGAAAACAATCGAATGTATTGAGAACATATTTGCTATGGAAACAGGCATATTTGGCCTACCCATACCTGCGTATGTATCCATTGAAAATATTTTGGATAAAAATTAAATTTACCTAGTTGTATTTAAAGCAGATCTGTGAAGGCGTATAATACCGTGTGTGCTAATCGCGCTTTTAATACTTTCACAATAGGAAATGTGTTAACTTTTTTAATTATTTTATAATTGCAACTAGAAAATTTTATTTTATTCAATTATTTTACTTCAGATCACTTATTAATTAAAACTGATGTTTTTTAGTATCTCTACGTTTTATCCGCCAATTTTGAAAGACAAGGGCCTTGATAGAATAAATAGGAAACCATTTTCCCCTGTTAATTTTTTTGCTGTGAATACATTCTATGCATGGCAAGTTAGTCAAATAGCAATGTGTTACAAAAAAAACTTTCATCGCTTTCATTTCTCCCATAGATGGCTCTGGTTTTGATCCCTTCAAACGTTTATATAGACTTCCAATTGAGACCTCTCAGGAGGCTGGCGATAGACCCTCGAGTTGGAGGATGGAATAATTTTCCGGGAAAAGCGCCAAGGGATTCTTTTGGGCGAAAAGACGATCTTAAGCAACGTGGCCGAAGACTTTAGAGGTAAGTGCCTCGAGAATCTCTTCAGTGTTGTGTTATCATTTGCAGCGATGGATCGAGTCGCGACTCGCCAAATGAAACTCAGCTCAACACATTCTCACTCAGTCCACAGAGTCGCTATTTTGACCTTACTCATATGTAAAGCCTGTATATATAGTAAAATATCTTTTCTGATTTCCTGTACCTACGACTTAAGGTCATTGTTTTAGGATTATAGATGGAATCGATATAATTTTATAAAATTTTAAAAATACTCGTACATTCTAACGCTTCACTTAATACTGGACTCTTCAAAACTCTCACACTGACGGAATGAAGAGCAAATGCGTGTATGACATCTGACGAAGCCGAGGGATTCCCGAGGACTCCCAAGTTGCTGGAAAGAATATTCAGTGTTGTACACTAGTAAAAAAAATAAGGTAGAAGGTGAAGATAGACCAAATTTCGAGTAATAAGCTGTCCTCCTGGGGCTCTGGTACACTTTTTTTTATTAACAATGTGATTTCGAATAAGAGTCGATGAATTTTCATAAACATTGTTTTTATACCATGTCGATCGTACCGCGCTTCATGGAACCATGATCCACGGTTGCAAGGCGTGTACATTTTCGCATGTCACCATGCATTTTTACCGGATTTTTGGAACCCTCGTATGGGCCACAG
>LYUA01002832.1:113464-126189 GCA_002093875.1 Calopteryx splendens
ATATATACACACACACACATTCTTCGAAAACTTCACGTATGTGAATAATACGTGGAAACACTGGCGTTAGCCGACACAAACCTATACTCTTTTCTATGCGTAGATCTATGTTTGTGTCGGCTAACGCCAGTGTTTCCACATATATATATGTATGTATGCATGTTTGTGTGTGTGTGTCTCTCCGGGGTGGAGAGAAATAAAATTCCAATCGGTCACGCAATCGCATCGCGTTGCTCTCCCACTTCAACGTAGCGCACCCTTCGCAGCCCCCCTCCAGTCTCGTTGTTTTCCTCCTCCCTCTCCCCCTCTCACTGTGAACACCACTCATGCCTTTCCATCGTCCTGGCCACCCGTTAACCTTAAACGAGAATCCCTTCTCTCCTCCCTCCCGCTCGTTTATTATTTTTTTCCCTCCCACAAGAGTGGTGAAACATCCCAGTGACTTGGACGTATTCGTCTTCTGCACTCTGCTTACACTGCCAACTGTGCTTATCCGCGACCATCTCGCTCCCTCATCCTCCCCTCATTTCCCCCACCGGGCTCCTATCCACTCCGAACGGCAGCAACCTGTGACCCCGGTGGGGAGAACGCCTCCTCCCCGTTCCTCCCGCCGACTTCCTCATGACCTCCCCTCCCCATCATCGCCTCCTCCGAGGATCTATGATTTTACGATTCCAATCATTCGAGGTATTCCGAAAGCGTGGAAAGAAATACAGAGACCGGGGAAGGGTATTGCGTCCGGGGTGACTTCTGAGGCAGCTTGATAGGGTCCCTTCCTTTTGGAGCGCTCTTTTTTATGTATCCTTTTTTTATAACGAGCGATATGAGCCGACGGCTTTGCAGCGCCGTTAGATTATTTACCGACAGATAAGTGATGCCCAAGCTAATTCCATCTCGTACTTTCTAGTGTATTTAGTTTTGCCTGTGAGCAAAAAAAAAGTTTACAGATCTTTTCATTTAAGAATGATAGGTACTTTCATGTACTACTGCCGACTTCTACGGACTTAAAAAAATGTGAACCACCTTTCTTCCTAGTTGACGTACGTTTAATTATTATTATTATTATTAAGCGGTACCTTTTTGTAAAATTTAATAATCTACCGAGCAGTGGTCGGTTTTTGATGCATCCAACAAGACAAACAAAATTTGGTAGTTCTCTAGGGTTTATAGGACTTCTAACCTCACTTTGACATTACAAAAAATAAACAAACCACTCTCATTACGCTAAACCTGATCCACAAACTTCCGACCTCCCTTTGTGCCGTTCCAAATGCCTGTTATTTTCCTTCCATTTTTTCGCTCACTCAAAACTCTCTTCTAACTATTGCTTACTCCACGCTTTAATTTTACATGTAAAATTTCGGACTAGTTTGCAGTTTACAGATTAAGTATTGAAACGAAAAGTATTAACAGAAATTAAATTTTTGTGGAAAAGAAACATGTAAAAAGATAACTCACTCAAATAAGACCTATGTCACGCTTTAGATCAGAACGTGTCACGTATCTGCGACATATATGTATGTCTAGACACCTGTCTACACACTTGTCCACGACATGGCATGTATACCTTACTTAGGAGTCGCTCTCATTGCGACGCAATAATTGGGGATGTATTTGAACGGTGGTTTCCAAGGATTACGTTGCGACTCATAGGAAATGGTTCTCTTTAATTCTTTACTCTTCTTTTAGTTCTTTTATGCCTTCAGCATAGGACAATGTTAAAAATTAACTCTTAAAATGTTGTTGTTGTATCACAATTATTACGAATTAGTACATTGCTAATATTATTTGCTTGGGTAGCTTAATAATCATTTATTTCCTATTGTCTCTGTGGTTTCTTAAAGTTTTATGGATGCTGAATTTTAATCTTAATAAAAAAATCAAGATGAAGGCAAACGTTAATTGAAAAAGTTCGGGCTCCCATCCGGTTAAATTTAATGACAAGAAATAACCCCAGATGCTTAAAGCCGTATTTGTTTCGCATTGAATCCAATGATGACTCCTAAAGTCCCTGTTTAGAAGACTATTCTGTGTCTAATCCACGGTGGGCATGTACTAAATTACCATGTATTATCGTTCTCTTTACGAAGGAATGGGCTACGTCTTCTTTTAAGTCCTAGTCTACGATCAGAGTTCCATAATGACTCGGAAATTATGCTATGAAGAATACCCTATGTATACTGAATACACAATTACTTCGCCGGTGGTATGCAAATGAAATCAGTAAAAGGAAATTATTTAAATTCAGTAAAATTCATATAGAACATTCATAAAGTATTTATGAGCCATCAGAGAAGCTTCAGATTGAGAATTGCATTAGGTCAAGTGAGGAAAGCAAAGGAAAATGAATTGCGACAGTCAGGGGATTTATTGAATTATTGAAATCATAACCTTTTAGGAGATTAGATATTTCGGGAAAATGAGAGAAATATACAATGGAAGTGCTTTAAGAGACATGGCGGATTTTATCTTGCGCGAGTCACGACAATCGAACAAGGCAAAGAACTAAAACGTATGATTCATGGCGGCTCGAAGGATACGTCGCCAGATGCATGCGACACATTCAGCTGAATTCCTCCGGCGCCACGATTTGAGAAGTAGTTTGTAGTTGGGTGTTAACCGACGGAAATTGGGAATTTTCCACACGATGTCAGTTTATCGATTTTCTGACTTTGAAAAAATTTTAATCGCTTTGATGCGAGCTTTTAATTGAATTTGAAAATCGAACTAGTTTTCGGTGCGTTTAATCGAGTGTTCCAACTTTTCGTGCCTATTATTCTGTAACGATCGCATAAGCTTGCAATTTTTACGGAAGGAAGCCGTGGATGTTCTTGACAGTTTAAATAAAACTGCTTGTTTTATCGCTACATTAATGGAGGTTGTCCTACAAAATTAAAAAAATATTTAGAGTTGTTGTTAATATTTTCCAGCATTATCAATAAGGATTTTAATTTATCCTTGCCTAAAAACAGCCAGTGTTTGCGGATGGGAGGTAGGGGAAAAGACGCTTACGGTTTCTATTTCTTCTCTCTTCGTATCGACTTGCACTTTACTAAGATGCAAGACAAGGACACTGCAATCCATAAATGGGCACACACTGTTGTAATTAATCCTTCGTAGGAAGTTTTCCCTATGCCTAGGGCTAGGTTGTTTGGGAATACCCTTGTTGCTAATTCTTATTGAAATAGTTCAATGTCGACGACAACTAACCTGTTTTCGCGTGAGTAGTTAAATACATAAAATAAAAGTGACTTCAGCTTCATGTATCGGTGAGCATTTTCTTCTCAGATTTTACGAACTAAGATATCTATTTAAAAACCGAACGAAGTTTCAAGACACGCGCATTTCCAAGTGGTTCACGGTAGCAACCGAATGGCAAATGCCATTCTCTCGGCCTGTATGCAGATTCGGGCTTTCACCTTCGCCAGCGAAACCTCGAGCGTGCCATATTTTTGTACAAGACGTTTTTATTTCCTGTGAAACGCGTTTACGATACCATTTTAAGGTCATAGAGATGCAGTTTTGTACCAGAGTGCACCTGTTCGTTAATAAAAACAGCGGTGAAAAAAAGCTTATACTGGTTCCTAATTATTTCAAAAAGAAGAAACACTGGTTTCAGTCGGCTAAAGACGAGTCTTCGTCCGGACCGCAACGAATTTTATTGTGGTGGAGATCATTTTAACGCATTTCACCATGATTGCTTTATTTTTAAGTGTTAAATAAAGAACGATTTTCATTCGAATGCATGCTTATCAAACTTCTTTGTGCAGCTATGGTGAGGTTCGCAGAGTTTAATGTTTGTTCAGTCTATGGGTATGATTACGCATATCTGATCGCTAACAGCACAAGGGGGGATGTCTGAACAAACCAAACTCGATGACTTTCGGATCAGACGGAAAGGAAGCGACCGACTGATGAAGGAATACGTGGGCGTGATCACCTTGGTTGAAAACTCGAGGTAGCTGATTAGTCTCTTAGAATGCTTGTAAGGCTTTTCCAATTCCGAAATTGTGGAAAAATGTTTCTATTCAGGCCGTAGCTAAGTGCAAAACATTTCGTAGCGAACTATAGACGTGTGATCTATCTACCTCTGAGAAAGAAATACCCTGTGAACCCTTAATGTAGCATGCCGCCCAAAAAGATAATTCACCCTAATTTTTACGGGTCCACCAAATACTTACCTGCCAGCTGTGAAGTCCAACGATGTAAACGGTGTTTCTTTGACGGTGCAAGGCGTTGAAAATAAATTTTTATAATGTGCTGAAATTAAAATATTTCCTAAGTCAAAGAACGAACCTAGTCCTTTGATAGCGACCATGCCGAAAGTTTACATTAGTGTAACTAATGACTTATCTTTAGGTCTTGGGATTTTTTAGTGGAAAAACGTGTTTCAAGTGACGGAATTGATATTATTTATATAAAAATTAAAGTTTATAAATCATTACAAATATTTAGCTTTTGGTCTGATGCTTCCCCTATTTATGTGTCAAGTATTCTAAAAAGTTGCTATCATCCTAAAATACTTTCTAAAAAATCAATGAACACCTGTGGGTAATAAAGTATGGCACAATCATTCACTATCACTGACACTATTATAAATCATATCAGCCAGGTACAAGCTATTTTTGACTGATTTTAAATTGGTAATTTTTCAGAAATTCAGCTATTTAATAGTGTAGAAATTAATATAGCCGAAGCTTTCAGTTCATAAAATGATTTATTATTCAGAGCTAAGCCCGCCATGAATGAAAACCTCTCTTAGTTTAGTGTTTTCTAATCGGATCCAGTAAAATAATATGATGCCTTGGTTTTCCGAAACGCATTATTTCACGCCTTAGTTCAGGTAACACCGTTGCAACTAGTAGAGATGGTGTATTATTCGAATGAAAGCCAATAGAAAAAAGGATACCCACACAGATTGGATTATAAGTGAAGTGACTTGAAGCAATATTATGGGTAGCAAATTGGAAGTCAGGTGTCGCGAGATTGTTTAGCATAATTATTTTAGTATGATGTATAGTTTATCTCACAGTCTGAGGCTAAGCCAGTAACAAATACTTACACTTTATGATGGGTATCAACGGGATTTTATCTTCAGTTAAAACTCTTTGGTGAACAATTTGGAGATGTAACCTTTTTGGCATTCAGCTCGCAATAGAAGAGCGCTGCCAACTTTGTGTTGCGCACGGAGCTCCATGGGGACGAGCTTTGGGGGTGATGGATGAGAAGGACACGAATATTTTAGAGAGCCTTCTTGTATGGGCTAATGTTTTAGATTATAAATCACGGATAACGTGGCACACAACACCATTATCGGCTTTCGGTACGTTCTTTCATTAGCGGAATACCCGTTTGTAATTATTAGCCTGACAATTACACATGTGAAACCGGTATGGTAAAGCAGTGGATAGAGAGTTCTAGTTGCAGATTGGAGCGTCTCGGATTCAAACCATGGTGCCTCTAAACATCATTCCCAGTACTACCCAATTACTTGGGTACAAGACCCGTCTGGAAACAGCAGGTGACACAGAGAAAGGAAGTGGCCTCCCTAACATGATGCGCGAATTACATACCTTCGCCTTAGGGCTTAGTATGAGTTGAGCTCTACCATCATATATCGAACCAACCTAAAGGTGGATTTCAGAGTGGTTTAATTATAAAATGATTAACCATCGATTGCGTGCACGCATCCATGTCACACGTTCATTTGCGTGACTCAATTGTGTTGCCAGCTTAAATAATACTTGTTTTTTTTACTTTTTTTAGGTTATTAGACATTAGGTTCGTACTAAAAGGTCAAAGAAACTTCTCATAGTATCTTGTTTAATTACCTCATAATATGTGTCTTCAGGAATAGGAATTTCTATAATCGTTGTCCGCAATTAATTCACTCTTGTGGTTTCCTTCTTTACGACGATCAAAAAACAAAAAAGTTACTAAAGATATTTATACTTTGTTATGTATAAAATAACTTTCACCAACAAAATGTAAATAGCAAAATAAATCTTTGCATATTTTTAAAAATGGCGATTTTTTTTACCTCATGGAATTACATGTAACTTAACTGCCTGTGAGCAAACACATAAGGATTCCTCTGGACCTTATTTAATTGCCAAGTGGTGCAATAACAGATATTATAAAGATAGAATTATAGTATAATGCTAGTTCAAAGCAGTTAACCAGCGATATAACCTTTAACTATGAGTGGTTGCATATTTGCACCAGCGCACCCGCTCTTGGGTGGTGATTTTTATGAATTAACCGGTTTCACAATTGTATTAGAAATGATAGCCGTAATGCCCACTATGGTGTGGCGAGTAATGCTGGCCGAACCTTGCAATCCAGAGCTTGGCGGAGCTATAACGCCACTGGCCAACTATTCCCATATTCACCTATGAGGGGTGTTGTTGTGACTGCGTGGGCCGCAAAGCTTTAAAAACTTCCTCCCCGGCCGACTCATCTCCTCTCCCGCACGCGCCCTGTCCTAAGATCCCCCCCAACCGCCCACTCCCTCCCCGTTTCGCTCCCTCTCTCGCACTCTCGTCACCGCTGAATTTCTACCATCCTAAAATATCCTAGGTTGAGGTTTGCGCTCTACCCAAATGTTGTAGAGACATTGTGATGAGTCACTTCCGCCCTTGTTTTTGAAACAAAGCGCCATCGCGCAGATTTCATTCTTTAGGAGGGTGAAATCATTATGCCGACTCCTATATATTCTAGTCTACATTTATTTCAGGATTTTAGCTCGAAGCTCAGCGGTGAAAATAATTCTTGCGTGTAGATAAATACGTTCAAATTTTTTCGCACATGCAGATGAAAATAATGAGATTCGATTCGTCTAAAGGTGCTGTTTGGTTTGGTTTTTGTAGTTTTCAGCGATAATATTGAATCATGAATCCATAGGGAAAAATGAGGCCTTGGGTAATGATGTTCTTTTCCACACAATCAGTCAGTAACTCGGAAACCTAAAAATTTTTTCCACTTCCCGTTCGGGGTTTATTTAAAGAATTCTGGTCGCGACTTTTGTCGGAAACCTTCCTACTCTTTTGTATTTTCGAGTGCCCTACTTCCACAATTGTGTTCTCTTAGTTTTTTTAACTCTCCGGATCAACAAGGTTACTCCCTCCTCCGACACTAGATTGATTCCATCATGTCAGCACTTGGCAGCGTTTAACACACACCGCATTGTCTCACGCGTTGGAAATCGTGTTCCAACTAAGACAACAGGCGGGATGCTGTCAGCACGAACCACATGAAACGTGATGCAAGGGACGAGATTTAGTCCGTTGTTGCCTCCTCAGAAAGATTTTGTATTGAGAGCAATGAAGTCATCTGGCCATGAGAAGGCGTTCAGTATTTAGTTGAAGAATTTCGGAAATTGGCGGTCTTGTGGGATGCGTCAGATGAAGGATACAAAAATAACCGGCTTAAATTAGACGTGCAAGGTTGTATATGAAAATGTGTATTTGGCCAACAACTCACAGCGTAACAAAAACAAAATATCCTTTATTCCGATGAGTTAATTAGTTTTTTATTTTCTGTTTTTAAGGAGAAAGGACCAAATAGGACAAATCTGGAAACATCAACTGTGACCTTTCCTTGAGACTGATGGCAAGCTTTTTCTGGAAACCGTGGAAGCAGTTTAATTGACATTCAAAAAAGAGGTTTTCATGCAGATGCTACGTCTGTAGCCATGATACCAACTGTTGCTGGATGCTGTATCCGTTGCGTGTTGAATATATCGCTGGCTGCTCTTCTCCTCGTTTGAGGCCTAATTCATTAACCTGCGCGTAGAAAATTATCCCGGTCACATGCGATACGTCCCTTTGGAGTCTGGTCCTTCCTCCGATCTCAATCCAGTCCTATTCTGTCTCTTAAATTCGAGAGGGTGGGGGGAGGAAGCGACAGGGACAGGCACTGCTTCATTTCGGCTGGATGGAACCTCGATTGCAATCACGTACTCTCGATTTGGATTCATGGGATCAAGCCATCGGAACCAATCTGTGTCCGTGTCCAATGTCCAATGTGCGTGTCCGTTGGTGCGGACGAACGACAATGGGGCTGCGTCCCGGTGTATTAACTGGTATATCTGGGCAAGTGAACAGGACGTTCTTTTGCCTCTCCACGTTTGACGTGATAGTGTGTGAATATTAAATTGGTTTTGTCGACTTAGGTGGCTCGTTTTCAAATTTAAAGGAGTTTGCAGATGTAAAGATTGTTTCATTATCTCTATACGCCATCTGTTTATCTGAACGGTTTATGATAAAGATGTTCAACACGATCTTTCACGATAGTGGCGGTTCTCTTTGGTTTATTTCACATCTTTCATTTTATCGAAGGCGGCTGGCGTTTTTTACGCATGCTAAGTTTAATGAAAACGAATGCGGAATTTTCTTTCGTGCCAACGGAAAGGTCAAGTGAAAGTAACTATCGTCTCCTTCATTAATATTTTCCTGTTGAGCGCGCGAATAGTCGCGGTGCAACACGTGATTGATTCAAGCGATTGGAGGTACTGAGTTCTCAAACTAATTTTACCCATCTGTAAAGGTGAAATGGGATTGAACCAGGCCCTCCGCACGGCAGTGTCGAGGAAAATTTAACTCATTTTAAATTTAATTGCTAGATGATTCAATCTCGGAATATATGTAATCTTTTGGAAATTTTTCCCCCATGCACATTTCCCATTTTTTACCTTTTTCATCATCTCTTGCTCCCCAAATTTCGTTCCTAATATCCCTGGTGGCAATTTAAGTAATTTTTAGTTATTATTGAAGATGGATGAATACTGAGGTCGGCGTTTTTCAAGTGGGCAATCGGTGTCATTACCATCGGAGTTAAATGCGAAATAGGTTTACTGTAGTCCTTCGCTCTTACCTGTTTCAAGCATCTTTAACCCTCTATTGGTGATTTAGGTTGATTTCGGGACTCGAGGAAAATATTAGCTCTATTATGTCATTTGAAAAATAATCAGTTTGTGGCCCCGTATACCTTTCTCATTTACGGCATGGAATTCTTCCAGGAAGTTTTAAATCGATGGGAGAAATCATTCACATAATGTGAAGCTCCTTGGGTCGAATCCTTTTGATCATAGCAGTCACGTGACAAATATTAAGTTTTATGGTAGAAATAATTGCAGTGAAATAATTTAAAAATAAAATTTGTGAATGATCATAATTCTCATGCGCTTAGGTATATGTTCACCGTTTGGCATATCATTCGTTCTCGGTCGACGCCATTATTTGATAGTCGCAGGAATAAAAAAAGCCTAATCATAGGGCTATTTTTATTATAATGTCGTAATGAAATACGTTATCTTTCTTAACCCCGTACTTGCTACACGAAGGGATTTTTTTCCTTACCTGCGTCATTTATTTTTATATTCTGCCGTATTCCATTTAATATGTCCAAGTTTTACACAGCATAAGAGAGGAATGAAAGCAAGTACATGCGTTTTTAATGCCTGCAATCTCTTTTTTTACCCGAATTACGTTGACTAAATGTTCGAACAAAAGCCACTTTTTTTCTTATCCTCTTTTGCTGCACGGTATTCAAACTGGAAATTAGGGAACAAACGTTCCCTGGAATTCATTTGATCGATTGTAGCTCTTTACTCAGTACTTATGTTTTTACAATAATTCCAGAAAAAATATCCCTCTCTCACTCTTTTGCGTGTAGAGGTGATGAAACCTTCAAAACTGCCGTATTTTTTGGGTCGCATAGGTACGAAGAGAAATGGATGGGTGTTTTAGATGAAAGACCTGATAAGTATCTAGTCAGCCGTAGTGCTCGGAGGTTTATGATTCACTCATTATCTCGGAAATTCTGGGGTTTAGTGTACTAATATTCTAGGGGTGGCTAAAGGTAGTAAACTGAGATTAGCTTTACGGAAAATAAGACGAAACCGAAGACCAAGAAGGTTGCTGATTAAAGCACACGCGCGGGTATTGCTTGCCTACAAATATGCAGTACACCCACCACAAGATCCTTTTTCTTGTTCTCTCCTCGGTGGTTTGGTTTGTTACAGCTACAGAGGATTGCTGTTATCTTCAGATGCTTTCGTCCACTACCCCCCCCCCTCCTCCTCCCCCGTCCTCTCTCTCCTCTTTCTCGCGGGGCTGGGTTTCCATGTTTCCGGGAATCGCTGGCTTCACCGACGCCGCCGACGGGAGAGTGCTCAACCCCATCTCTTCCCCCCATCTCCCCCTCCTCCCCACTCCCCGCGGCCCGATGTTCCTAAGGAATTACGTGCGGGTCATGTTACCGCGCCGTCGCTCCGTGCACGCTCCATTGATTTCCGTCGTGAAATTCGGGAGAGAGCGTGTTTCCTCGAACTCTTCTCGAGCGCTCGCGCTTATTAATTATTAATCCCATCGCGGAGTGACTAATCCTATACTAATTTCGGGTCGTCTCCATACGAATGATTTCCGCATTAGATCGAGTGCAGTGGAGAGGGTAACCCCCGTAAGTTGTGAGAAAATGCTATAATAAACTTAGTAGCGTGAATTCATCGTCGGGGGAGCGGATGGTGGGGGGCGATTGTTGTTGGGATACACTCACAAGGTGTAGGTTAGATCAAATACGGGCTGAATCTCTTGCATAAATTTTGAAGCAGATCCCTATTCTGAATACGCTATAAACATACTACTAACTCCATCAAACTGTTATAAGTTGGAGATTATAAATATAAGATCAGAGAGATACGCTATGGAGGAAGGAAAGTTTTAAAATACGATTTATTTCACTTGTGGTAAGAGATCAGGAGAATTTAAAACTTGATCACTTGAACTTTTAGGGGAAGGGCAATTTGTTAGATTAGATAGCCTCCATTGCAAACCATTTTTACTTGTGCTTGCTACTTAGCTCCACGAAAGAGAGCGACTTATTATAGCCCTCCTCGAGTGAACGGGTTGGTACTAGCTAAAATAAAATCAAAGTTTTAATGTAATAAGCTTGAAACTCCATTCGTTCTCATTAACGGCCCTGATTACCAATCCTAAGATTACTTTGACGCGCTTCTCCACTCAATTCTTTTATTGTCCTCACCTCTTCATCTCGACATATTCATCCAGGTCGTCCAGTTGTTCCTTGGTAGTTCTTCCCGTTCACCTCGAGGCTGCACTTACGCTTCACCTTTGAAGCTACCGAGTGCGCACGCTGGGTTGAAGGAGGTTTGTTTTTATTCGTGTGAGTGGAGGTGGGGACCGAAAAGTGTTAGCAGAGCTCGACCCTCGTCTAACTAGAGGCTTGGCAACGGTTGCTTCAGCAACTGTGGTGCTGAGGCGTCGAAGGCAATGGGAAACCGTCAATTTATAACCCCGAGGAGTAACAGCTTATTCACTCTTATCTAAGTTATTCTCGTCCATATATGCTTACGTACCCTTCATTCTGATCCCTTTCGGTGTAGGAAAAGTAAAAAATATAACCCGATTTTAAGTTATTTCAGGAAAATTCTATCACTAACGTCTTCCATGTTGCTTTGTCCTATCATGCCTACTTCTTTCGCTTCGCCTCACATCCATTCATCGTTTTGTAAATCCTCTTGTATTACTGAGACTTGTACTATCCTGCGCTTCTAGCGTCTCTTCGACCACATTCCCCCATGTGTTTCTCGGTCCACTTCGTCTCTTTCTAACCATTAACTATTCTCTCATACCTATATCTACCTGTTTGGTAATTTAAATTGTTTCAT
This sequence comes from Calopteryx splendens, assembly GCA_002093875.1. Lineage (NCBI taxonomy): Eukaryota > Metazoa > Arthropoda > Insecta > Odonata > Calopterygidae > Calopteryx > Calopteryx splendens. The sequence goes on from LYUA01002832.1 coordinate 125,154, forward strand.
TCTTAGAAAATATAACTTCTCTGCATGCAGTGTGTGTCTTGAGTGAAATCAACCCTCTTACTCCCATATTTAGTGATCTATTTTGGGGTGAATTTGTATATATTATGGTACTCTTTTGAAGTAGTGGGCGTATGGGATCTCTTGATTGATGTACATATTGTGTGTAGCTCGCACCCCCCCCCTAGATTAACCCCACCAAGATCAACCCAGAAAGTGTTCCTTGATAGCATAACCTCCGCTGATGATCGTGTCCAGATATCTCCCTCGTGACATTCAATTGGAAATATCGCCCACTTGATTTTAAATTGCGGATGACGAGGGAGATACCCGCTATCCTTACCGTAATCATGCAATGCGTCCGTTCAACCGACGAGTGACATGCTAGTCTAATTTGAATCCTCTCAAGTGTATATCTTGCGGAGGGTGGGTCGGATTCCAAATAAATATGCCAGGTGCCCGTTAATAGCATGTTTATCGTGAAACAGGTCGTTAATTTTTTTAAAAACAGAATCTCGGATTGATTTGAATAAACATGTACTAAATTTTACCGTAAAATACTCGACTTTTCGAAACGTTTTCAAAGATTAATACGGGTAGTAAATTAACAGCAATTGATTTTAACTGTGATGGTGTAGGTGTTTTAATGAGTTAAGAAATAATTTCAATGGGATCACTTTGTAATGGGTCGTGTTTTTTTGTGTTAAACGCCCCGATTTTGCTGTTTGCTATAAACGTCATCGTGTTTTGAGCATAACTAGCCAACAATATGAACAGTGTGGTGCTTTTTGTTTGGTGCGGGATAGATGGACAGTATTATTGTAATTATTTAATACATTTCTCCTATTGTCGTAAGGTCATTCTCTTTTCTTCAAACATTGTTCCCGCTTTACGGAAGACTTCCATGCAACCCCGTATTAGTTCCCTACTTAGAACGAAACTTGGCAGATGCGATCAACGACTGCGGGGCGGGGTGTTGTGCCATTAGCCATTCCGGCTTATATATTCCAGCTAATTTTCAGGTTGTCTCGTCCCAGAT
>LYUA01002832.1:128015-139861 GCA_002093875.1 Calopteryx splendens
GCACAATGAACGAAATGAAGAGAGGCAGAAAGTATCCAACCACAGTAATCAACTGGAAATAAAAAAGGTTTATTTTAATGTGTAATTTTAGGGTCAAAGAAATGTCGTGAATGAAATCAAGGCTCTTAAGAAAATTCTTTAGACGAGGAATATTAGAGGCGTCAGGAATTAAAGAGCATGTATGAAACAATTTAAGAGTTTGAGGGAAGGGAAAGACAGGTAAGGACTGGACAGTGTAGAGCTAATTAGTTAGAAAGGGGTTTTCTCCTGTGATAACTTAAAATTTGAATTTTTTGACTTTGCCTACCCTAAAAGTGAACGACATGAAGGCTGTGTATGTATTTGGTTTTAGGGTATTTAGCGTCATACTAGACGGAGCTTATAGGACTGGCAGTGCCATTGTTATTCGTAGCCTGGGTCCATCAAAAACTTGCCTTTACTGGTAGACTAGTGTTAATAATAATCAATAATGGTGCATGAAGCTCACAAACCAAACCCCACCCTTTTTCCCCACTCACCCTCACCCCTTGACGATCCCCTCACCTCCTCACCGCACGCCTCCATAACCTCCCCACGCCCCTTCATGCGAATCCTCTCCCCGTTGGGAGTTTCGTAGCCAGAACTAAACGGAGCCGAAGGCATGTTCCCGCCTTCTCCCCGCACAGTACGAGCCTAATCCAAGGCTGGGGGGGAAATGGCGAGCGATGGGAGGGGGATTTGGGGGATGTTGGGGAAGGGGTAGAAAGGGAATGCAGGGAGGGAGTGGTTGGGGATAGGGAGATTTGGTCGGGGGAGGGCGGGTCGTGAGGGATTGAATCGATGAATTTCGAACTCCCGATTGCATTTCAGCGGCTAATAAATATTCGCAATTTATGTAGCAGTCAATAAAATTGCCCATGAAAACACAATATAAAACGGGTACCCCGAACAAAAGGTTTATTCATCACCGGTGAAAGAACTGTCTTGTGTTAATAAATATCAAGGTTCTTGCTTTGTTCTATGTAGCCATTTCCAGGCCAGGGTTTCCGGAAGCACTCCAAAATTTTACGGTCGCTTTAGGCCAATAGAATCACGTAGGGCTAAACAGGAAAGATTTCGGTTGAGACAGGTTGCCTCTCAAGTGATTGATTTTTGCTTACTTATTGTTAGTGATGAATTTCACGTTATTATGAAATTTCTAGAAACAATAATAGAGTAAAGAAAATCAACATAATGGAAGTCGTAGAAATAACTTCAGGGGAGTTCGGGAGGTATCAAATGGTCGATGGACTCTGAAATCGTAAATAAAATAGTAATGGGTTTTAGGTTTTAGAGACAAATATTCTGGGAACGACTCACAACATTTTGCATTCATAAACAGCTGGTTATTCCAACTACTTTTTTTAAAACAGCTGATCTTCATTTCGTTGAATAATACGAGATAATCAGCGGAGAAAATCAGCGTAGTACCTGGTCCGTTTGTCATCCAGCTGTGGGTTAAAATCATGTAAATAGGTCGTGAATGGTTAAAAGAATTCACGCTATGCCATGTTAGGTGATTGATGAAAAAACTAGTCAAGAATGGTGGGTGTAGATGTAGATACTGCAAGCAACCCTTATTCGGGGTGTAATATCCATAATTCATGGGATCAAAAAGGCTAGTATTCTTGGAGAGAAAATAGGTGGTTCAAACTTTGGAAGTTACTGGGGTTACAAACTGATTTGCGTGCGCTACAGAATTTTAGGTTTTAATTAGTACCGCAAGCACGCAAGAGCAGCTGTAATGAGAGTTAGGATGCAATAACTTTTAAGTAAACAATGAATGAAACTACGGTGTAAAATGTAGAAAATTATTCCCTATGTGACTTCGAAGATAACTCTTCTCGTCTCTATTCCTACGCGGAAGAAACGTCATTCTAAATTAAACCTATCCCTTATGCAACCTACATCTATGATTGCGTTCGGGTCAGGGATGTTCTTAGCATCACACCCTACGTCAATATCCTATCTGTGCAATAATTCCGATTATGGGATTTTTCTCAAGTTTTAAGGGCAGGTACCTAATATTCTTGCTCCATAATGGCCCCGTGCACTTTCATTTTTATCGGCAATTTTGCCAGTTTTTGGAATATCCGTGTCGTTTTCCCCGATGTGTGAATGTAGCTTGCTACCGACACATTCCCCTATCTTTATACGGTATTCAAGAATATTCCCAATAGTAAGTTCGGTCATAAAGGGAAAGATTTATGGGGTAATTATAGGAAAATGATGTAATTATAAGAAATCAAATTGCTTTCACTTACAAATATCCAATGTAGTCTTTTTGTTGCGTAATCTGGTTACTGTTGAGGGCTAATGCGAGTGTATGCTTTAATTAATATCTTTTATTGCTTCTTTAATGTAATAATTGGATGTCCCTAGCATTGATAATTGGAGTAGTTTTGTGGTAAGCATAATAACTCATGTCCTCTTAGCCAACTCCTTAGAGGTCTGGTTAAGTTGATAAATTCTTCCACAGCGTGTTACGTTATGCTTGAGGAAATTAGAACAGAGTAATAAAGTGGTACCGGAATGATGTCGGTGATAAATTAGGAACGGTTACAGCGGTGAGTTTCTCCTTCGCATTGGAATATTTATTTTTGTTTTTTTACGCCTACGATGTTCATGAGAAAATCGGCCCCAACTGTTTTACATTAAGCGAGGGTTAAACTGTCGCAGTTCTTCATTTTTAAATATTATAATTGTTAATCAATGATAAGAGTTTCAAGCCATTTCGCCCGGTTTGCTTGTCGGCCATAGTCTTGCAACGTGCATGAGGGTGGCCTCTGTGACCGAATGGGTAAAGATATTTTTGTCTACTAGATCGACTCGTGTTCTAATTCGGTAGACGTTTTTCATTCCAACCGAAGCTATTTGGTGTTTTCGGGTCCATAGAACAGTTAACGAGGAATGAAAGTGGCATTGGGGACGAAATTTCCCGCTCTACTATTATTTTTTGATTTCTCAAGTTAGGTCTTATTTTAGGATCGGGAGAATAGATTGTGGCCTAATGCCTTTGGTGACTACTAAATGGCACGATTATAGAACTAGGATAGTTAATATATCCTAAAGTAAATCAATTTACATACAATGTTACGCGCAGTGAAAAATTTGGAGAAAGAAGTGGTCACGGAGAGTAAATAAATTTTTTACCTTACTAATATTTTCGTCATTTATGGAGGTTCTTGAGTCATTTGAGGAGGCTCAAAGTCCACTCAATTCCCTTTTCCATCTCGAGAGAAACTCATTTGCTTGTTAACTTTTTGTGGGCGATTGTTAGTTGTTGAAGTTCTTCAGTTAAAATTCAGTGTTGTCTTACGGTTACGGTCTACGGTCTTACGGTTAAGCAGTTAACGAGGAACAAATCATAAAAATTATTGTGGGTTCGTTGGCATCAATTTTCTTTGTACTTAAGTTTTATCCGATGATGTTAATACTTTAATATACAAACTGGTACAGCATCGGAATGTGTATAATAATAGATAAATGGACTTTGAATACTGTTGAAACTACGAAATACGTAGTGGGTGAGTGGAAATAAAATTTCTATGCATGGAGTTATGATATGCCACCCTCCATGGACGAGTTCCCAACTCGAATTCGACCGAATCGACCGAATTCGAATCACACAAGTGAAAAATAACTACTTCCTTACTTTGACTCATTAGTCTTTAATCCACGAAAAACAGTTCACACGTTCATTAACTATGGGTAGGAGGAAGCGGGGGTTTCCCTGAGCCATCTGCAGTTTCGCACTTAATTCTGGTACCTACTGTAAATGTTATCAAATTTTCTGTGGAATTTTCTAAAACGTTCGCAGTTTTCATTAATTTCCATGCACATAAAATTGCTACGCGCACGCGCTCTTTTATGATAAAATTATTGCGTGACGCATAACTTTACCGTGACAGATTTTTGTGGAGATCCATGGAAATCACGAGATTTCCAGCGGGGCAGAAATAACACCGCTCGCCAGCCCCAGCCGAATTCGAACCTGGGACCCTAAGGGATCATTAACCGAGAGCTCTATTTAGCGCTCTAATAGGGATCTACTTTGTCGCGAAGATTTTTTCCAGTGTCAATTTCAAATACTTCTTATGACTACTGTGTATATTTTCTGACGGGTTAAAGCTGACAAATTTGTTCTGCAGGATGGACATAGCCATGTAAATACATTTCTTTTATTGGCTAAAGCTGACACGTGTCTGTTCCGCGAGAGGGTTGTTAGAATGTAAATTGTTTTGGCTGGCATTTTGGCCTTGGTATGCAGTGCAATCTAGTTGTTATTTGAGGCGATGACTAGCTCAAGAAGTCGCGAGAACGAATCTTACTCAATTACTAGGTGTTTGGATAAGATTGGAATCTGTTTTATGATCAGGAAATTTTTTGCTGTGACTCAGAATTAATCCTCAAAGCTCTTTAAACCCATATTCCAATAATATAAATTAGCGAAAGAGTATGGAATGGTGCCAAGGTAATCGGCGTGGACAACATATTGGCATTCTTTGAGGTGAAGGTTGTTAATTTCATAAATATTCAGAAAACTATTGAAAAAATATTCATTTGCGGGCGTTCCACGACTTACTACGAGCTATAGGGTTAAATCTGAATTTTATGTAAAATCTAAAGTAAGTTGTGTTTAAGTAATATTTACGCGCGCTTTATTTAAAAAATTATAGAAATATAACAATAGAAATAAGAGTACTATAAATAATTATTCGACACATGGTGACACGAATCATTCATTCAGCTGCTGTGGGAAGGTTTACCTAAAGCAAAGCATTAGACCATGTTCAACAATGAATAGTTTCTGCTCTAAGTCTACTCTTTTGCTTTAGCTATGTCTCTCTCCTCAAAGAATAACACCCTGATAACTGAGGAATTATTAGATAGGTATATGGAAAGAGGGACTTGTTCAATACTTTTCCTTGGAGATAGTCCGTTATTACTGGTACAAATGCCCTTTAGTAACTTAAAGGAACTATTCTATCAATTTTATAGCATGTGGTTTATACGCTAACGTGTGTGTTGAAGTTCAAGTTATCTAATTACAAAGAAAAGGCGACAAGATAGCCACGATTTTTTATCCTGTAGCACATAATTATAATAAATTCACCGAACAATATTAGAACAGGGTTAAAATGTAGCAAAGACGGTGTTTTGAGACTGTCGCATATACGATGACAGAACACATTCAAATTAATGGCAAAGAACACTCTTTAAAATGATTTTTATATTTCAGATTATACAGTTGAAACTTGGCGAAGCATGTTGATACTTAAAAGAAATTAATGAGCATTCATTCTACATTGACAGAAGCCGAATGTGAAGACATCATAGTAAACTCCTTTGGCTGACAGTGACTCGTTTGTATTGCATACCACGGCTCCCTGCGCCGTTGTGTATTCAAATGGTCTAAGTTTTATGATAGCCAATGTCATTTTAAGTGGCAAGAAGTATTATTGATATATTTGATTTCGAAACGTGATTGGATTGGAAACTATTTCAAATTCACGACTGCAACACTTTCTAAAACACACCTCGTCAATCTGCCATCAGTCAGCCCATTAATCTTTAAATCTTGTAACCTCGATACGATGGTGAAAAAGGATTTTATGCCACTCTGCTTTTTTCCATAGATTTTAGTATACTATGAGAAATATATTTTGGCATAATACATTCCCTATTTTGCAATAAACGTAGCCTAAAGATTAAATATTTTTTACTCTATTAATTATTACTACGATTGAAAATTGGTTTATTCAGTTTGTGCATATGTTGCGACGCTCATGTGACTTTGCATGCTGATACGAACGAACAAAAAGATTAAAGCTACCCTTGCCTTCAAGAAGACCGGCGCTCGTTATTTACAACGCACACTATCTCCGGTTGATCGCGGGTATTTTTTTCTCTTTTCTCCCCTGTTTCTCTCTCCTCCATCCTCCGCCCTCTTCCCATTAGCAAGTTCACCGACTCCATCTGCCGAGGGCTTGAATCAGCCTCCATCGCCGTTCTACTTTGAAAATTAAATTGTTTAATTGAGGACGGCAAGACCGAATTCATCGCCGCTTGAATAACTTTTTCCATCCCAAGTTTCATGACTCGCAAATCGTTAGCCAGAGCGCGTTTTTCTGCCCGATGTAACTCTTGCTAACATGGCTAAATGTCGCATGTCGACAGTGATTGAGTGAGATGATGGTCTGTTGAACATTTCAGTATCCATTGTGGTTTTTTACCGACATGCTTACCTATTTGGCTGGGTACGTACTTATCTGGCCGTCTTTGGGTTGTGAGGTTGAGTTCTTCGATTAATTGTTCTGATGACCTTGTGACCTGGATTACGACAAGCTATGGTGTTGAAGCATTAAAGCCTTATGAGCGCGTAATCTAAGCATCTGAGTCACTTTTGGACAAGTAGGTCTATGCTTCCATTGTACAAGTAACGCTTATAATAACAGCTGTCATCCGCTGAACCGCTGTTGTAAATTTAAATGCTGGCACATCTCGAAACATTTCTTTATCTCGTCTCCTCACTTATCCCTTCCACTCCCCATTATTCCTGTGGGGTGTTGAATTTCCCATAACGATCTTGTATTTGAAGGGGAAATGTAACCACCAAGGTAATTGCTATATATCGGTGTTTACACACTGAAGTTGACTCGTGTAGGAAACCACGAGTAAGTTCATTTCTGCATGTGTCATACGCGTTCCCTCTGGACCACGGATGGGCTCGAAACTTGGCTGGAGTAGCCGCCACTCTAGTCGCCGCTCGAGTCAGCTCGATTCCTTCGACCGAGTTGTTTGGATTATAGCATTAAACCTCGGAAACAGCGTACTATCATATTGTCGGGTTCTTACATCATTATTTAAATTATTTATTTTTACTCTTTCTAATTTTTTAATAAAGATTGTTTGAGCTAGTCTCAGTTTTTACACTGGTACAATGTTGAAGATGGACTTAGTTCACTCTCTCCAGTGAAGTCTGATAAAAATCGATTCCGAGACAACTACTTTGGATTGCTTTTTCACAAATCCAGGGCGGAGGAGGGGCTATATTTTCACCTGTGTGGCCTAGTATATTGTCCGGCATCATCTGGTCACAGAAAATAGGGTTTAGATGTCAGTGTCCAGAGACATAATGACCCGTATTAAATCCGTGGCCCTCCGGTCACAGTGGGTAACATCGACGACGACAACGATCCACCTACTGATCTGCGAAGCGACTCAGCGTAGTAAAAAACCACTTGAACTCGTATTTCCCATCGCATGATGGAACGGAACGTAATTATTAAGATCCTTATATCGAAAAGAAATTCACAACGGATTGTAGACTGGTGTATTTTCGTTCCTAGGAGAAAATAAAGGTTTTTAGCGGCACGGATTATGAAAACGTACTTTTCGTGGTGGAGCATGGAAAGCAGGGTTTTAATTTCGTAGTTATCTAGTAATAGTCCCTCGATAAATTTACTTACCATAATTCTTCATATAAACCGCGAGGGCGTGAATCAGGTGGGGATTAGATATCAATGCTTGATTCATTTCGACCTGGCTGGCACGAAGAATAACGTTGAAACAGTTTTCGTCATAACTAACTGCAACCAACTGCCCCGTTTCTCTTTTTTTTTCAATTAATGCCCCCGTTGTAAATTGCCTCTCCGCATTTTATTCACCCCACGCCACACCCTACGTGCTTACTTCTCTGCGTGCATGATAAGTCATACCTTCCACCCAGAAGTTTTTAGTAGTGGGCTGGAATGAAAGAGGTATAACCGAGTGGGCCAAAAGGATTCAATACTATTAAATTTTATTTTAGGTCTTTCCTTTCAGGTCGATTCAACAGAGTAATTAACCAGACGTTCCATGAAGCTCTGAAAAACACTCGTGGCGATACACTATTGAGTCCAAAGTGAAAATGAACTTTTTGATTTCTCGCATTTTAATTTTTTTAGCTTAGCAATTTTCTACGATTTAAAATTGCCAAAAATTTAATTCGTTCATATTCACCATGGACAGCAAAACCAATCACACCTGAATCTCTTTTAATTTACGCTCCACAGAGTTATATTCGTTTGTAAGTTGATACTCTCAGTTCTGTTCTCATTTGGCGAATTTAGTTCTCGGCTCGTCATCAATCATTCTCCGAAACAATGATTTCACGAAAAAAACGAAAACAATGTAGACGTTGTTGCCCTCATCGCCTCAATTGACTTTTCAACGAGACACCACCTCGTAGCCGGCTGTTCCAATGGGTTCCAACCCCTTTGCAGATAGGCTAAGGAACGCGTTTGGCTGAGGACCACCTCCTCTCGTCGGAGATGAAGACAAGTGAAGACACGGTTGGAGTGGTGGGTGGAGAGAGCAACTACCTGGGGGAAATCCGAAGAAGGCAGCAAAGGTGAACAGCAGTGGAGATAGGTATTCGGCGGTGGTGGTATGTTGAAGGGCGTGGTGGAAGAGAGAATTTCGGGCATGCTCTTAAGATCGAGGGAAGAAGAAAATGTTTTTTTTAGATGAAATTAAAGAAAAACAGTCGAGTGGGACTTGACAGTGAACCAGTCTACGACCCGCAGGGATTTTTGTTGTTCAGTGCCTTCGACATTTCACAGTAGTCTCAATAATCCTTTCCAAAACGTACCTTTGATCGGTGACCCCTTGGAAGCCCCGATGCCCCACAATAGGAGTGCTACGACGCGCCCCGAGAATATAAAAAGCATCGCGGAGTGATTGGTGGTATTTATTTCGTTTAGTCGTGTTGATCGGCGTAAGGTATGCTGGGGTCCAGGCGGGATGACGTTGATCGATTAGCTTCGATGTTACCGGCAGGATTAGTGATGACTGCGGCTTAGAACACAGCCGGGTGGATGCGCCTCGGGAAAAACACGTATCCCCGTGACAATTATGGCCACGGAATTAAATAACTCGCCTCTTGCATTCTTCGCTCACTGAGATCATTTCAATTAATTAAACGTCCACCGCCGCCTACCTATTCCCATTTCTCTCGTTACCGGTGGAAATGTAGTCATTTGTTTTGACGGTGCCGCATGCGTGCCACCTACCAAGTCTTAAACGTTTTGCGGCGGTGGGACATGCTCCTCATTCGCATTTCCGGGCACCCGGGCTAAAGCAGGGTCTTTTGTCCTTGTAAACAAGTTCCAGTTTGTCGTCGCCCGCTTAATGTGGATGCCTACATCTAAAGAGGTCCCGTGTGCGGGATGAAGAAACGAGTTGGACGCAGTGTTAATATCGTCTTCATTTTTTTCCATTTTCAATTTCATTGCTAGTGGTAAATTACCGGTTGATGGGGTTGAAAACGAAAAAAGCAATCTATTAAGAAAACAGGCATGGTGCTTAAATAAATTAGTAGTGTTTAAAATTGTATAAGAATAATGAATTCCAGTGCAATTTTCTGTAAACAATATTGTTCTTTTGTTAGATTTTCTCCTAGATTTTCCTATCCAATTATCTGTTAGAGTAATGTTTTAGCGAGAGCTAAAAAAATTAACTTTGGGGTTATAGTACTAACAGTTTTTAAATGAGATTTTTGCTATTTTTCAATTTACGTCAAACATTTCAAGAAGAAAACATCCTTTAATTTATTGCACGTGTACTGAAATCGAAGGTTGTCCATTTGTTGCTTTATTTTAAGAAATGTGTGAAATTTGAATACAAATTGCATAAATGTAATCTCGATTGTTAAATCTATCGACTCAGGGGAATTATGACTTCTAGAAAGGGGAAATGGGGCTCGGGCTTTTTTCCATGTCGTTGAAGTATCCGTGTATTTGTCATAAAATTTCGTCGATGAGCAAAAAAAAGAAAAGAACAGACCTGCTTTGAAAAAGTAGTAATCACGTGTCCTTAAACTTTATTCCCTTTGAATCATCATCATCATCTTGTATTCTGGCCTATTGGCAGGTCCCATACACCAGAGTTGTCTCCATTTTGTCCTGTCCCAAGCCATTTCTTTGAATATGGAGTCTTTAATATATTCTCGTCCTAATTCAACTTTTTCACGTTATATAATTTGAGACATTCTTTGTCGTGTTGCCAATTTATTTCATCGATATCATCTTTGAATATGAAACATTTTATCAGTTCGGTTTTTATACTGGAATAAATTTTTGAAATCTAACTTCAGGTATCCGCTATTATTTTAATGTCGTTATCTAAAGAAACTTTTAACTACCTTGAAAGTTAAATTAACTTAACTTTCAAGGTAGTTAAAAGGTTATCACTAAATCTATTACATCCACATCCAAAAACCAAAAATTCGTTGTTCGTTCGTTTCGTCGAGTTGACCGCTTCCTTATTTATTTTTTGACAAAGACAGAAAATTAGCATAAATATTTTGAAAGCATGGTGTACATTTGTAATATAATTAGATAATAGTATTAAGAAGTGATATGTTGGAGTAATATAATTGCAGTTGAAGCCACTTACATGGTTTTCCTTTAAGGAGGCTAGAGTGGTAATTATGAGACATTGATTGTTGTAGATTTTCCTGATTACTATCGAGAACATGTAATAATCTAGATTTATTTTAGTGCATATAAATAATTGAGAGTAAATACCTTTTCCCCTGGTAATTTATGCGACTTGTGAGATAGAACTTGGAACTTTTGCGTTAGTTAAAAGTTGTGTTGACTCTGTGGAACCTGTGCGAGCTTCGCAAATAGAACTGAAATTTGTTAGAAATTAATTTTTAGGAAATTACGGTCGAAAAATGGCATCGATTAAAAAAGAGGATAGTGCTTATTATTTGAAATATCTTATATCACCTTTCAGCGAAAACGAGAATACAAAGATGGAATTATTGCAGAATCGCATCTGCTATTAGGTTACGTATACTATATAGGGTACCCGATACTCAGCATTTTATCGTTAGAGTTTGTTAAATGATTCACTAGATGTTTATCCGTTTTAAATGTTGGGAGTTGGAAACTCTTGGGGAATACGCGATTTTGGCACTAGCATTTTGTCAATTTTCAAGATTTTTTGATATTCTTTCGTAATGGTGAAGAAATTTTTATCTTTCAAGCGGTGTACAGTTTCCAACTCTGTTTGAAATAGGCGAGGGGGGCTATGATCAAATGTAGGTAACGCGAAAGTCTGACATCGCGAGCGCCGAGGTGCCACTCCCGCCCCCCCCCTCCCAAGGTGTTTAGAAATGTATGTTGTGTTTTGCATCAGAATTGAAGCAGCCACGTGAAGGAGGAGGATAGGTGTACCGGGCGAGTCAAAGAGCCAGAGGGAAGGAAAGGCAGATTATAAAGAGCGTTTGACACCGCATTAATTCTCCACGAGTTCCACGGGAATCAGTCGCCATCCGTCGGAGCGAAAGCAGCCGTCTGCTAAAAACACGCACATCGGCACGGCTGCTCACGCCGTGCGGTCACCATGACCGATGTTTCATCAGGTGCGGAGGCGTCTCACGTTGCCGGTGGCCGAGCCGGGCATTTTCTCTGCATCCTAAACGGCGCGCCTCGATCGGGGGAAGCAGCTCGTGTAAATTCAACCCGGTAATCGAGGTCACTGGACCGAATCACGACGCTTCGCGTGATGTCGACGGTCGTCGACGGACGAGCGGTCGGGGGCAAAGGCGGAGGGCGGGTGGGCGGCTTTGCTCCATCGCAGTCGAGTCTCGCAGTCCACTCGCCGGCCGGCCGCCGCTCCTTCCTGTTTCCGTAAAACAATACTCGCACCCGACGGCGCGGCGCACGGATTAGCAGCTCGTACTCGCGGGTAAGGTGAGTGTGAATACGTCTGAACCTCCCCCCTCCCCCCAATCCCCATCCATCGTCCACGCTCCAATCTGTCCCCCACGACTG
>LYUA01002832.1:139913-152314 GCA_002093875.1 Calopteryx splendens
CACGCTCCAATCTGTCCCCCACGACTGGTCTTAAGGGGAAAAAAAATACACTCCCTCCCCAACCACCCATCCTCCGTTCTCTCTCTCTCGCTCCCTCTCCCAACCACCAACTCTCCTAAGCCGTGTGGAGTGGGTGCTGCGTCCACCCCACCGGTAGTGTTTTTTTTTTTAAAAGCTCCCGACGTCGTGTAATTTCCGTTCCCCTGCACCCCTCGGAATGGTTTCGAGTGACTCAAGGTGTGTGACGCTAAATGGCAAATGGACGCGACGGAGCGACCTTTCGTTGCCTTCGACTATTCTCCGCGAGCGGACGTTTGGGGGTTCTTTTGTCCCCCACCTCATTCCTTCCGCTATCACGTTTCACGACCTCCTCTCGCCCGTCACTCCCCCGTCACCTTTACCCTCTCCCCCACTCCTTTGACTACACCGTCGGTGTGGAAAACACCTCCTGGCACTGCCCATCCACCCATCGGAGGCCGATTCCTGCCGACCGCTTGTTTCTCGCCAGGGTTTGTTCCCGAGGAGTTTCCTTCTTACCCGGCATTTCACGGAACGTGTGAACGGGAGGGGTTTTATTTTTTTAACCCCTACTCATCACCCTCCCCGCCCATGTGAGGGCGTGCGGATGGCGATACCGGGGGCGGGAGGGCGTTGGTTTCATGGTGGGCCTGTTAATTAACGATTTCTAATCCGTACTTTGTTTTGATATAATTGAAATTTCTTTCCAAATCGGAAATCAAGGGTGTGAGAAACTCCATCCTTCAATTCTGCTTAATACCAATATCAGATTTATCAATGGCATATCAATAATAATTGTTTTCGCCGCAAAGCAAATTTTAGAATTCTAAAGTAGGAATATTGTCCACGCCGATTAAAAATTCTCAATTCCTACAAAATCCACCATTAAATACTCATGAAGATTATTTTCGAACCCTTGGGCACGTTTTCGCTTTCTTTGTTAGGTATGGAGAATTTGTTTTCCTCATTTTCGTAGGTAATTGGGTTAAAAGGTATCTTTAGAACGTTTAGTTGCATTTCTCGTGAAAATATTTTTTCTAGCCAAAAAGAATAATAATAATGTATTTCTCCAAACACAAATGATTTTTTACAAATGATTTAATGCGTACAAGGAATATAAGGGAGTTTTAGGTGACCCATAGGGCCACCTTCAGAAAAATCAAATGCAATACCGATAATATGTAGATAAATAGTAATAACTGATTGAATACCAATTTCAAATATTGCCCATTTAATGCGAAGAATTACGTTCATAAATTAGAAAAAGACAATTTCCATTAACATAATTAGCCAATTATTAACACTGCTTAAGAATATTCTCTTTTTGAAATAGTTTTTACATTAATTGGTAACATGTTAAACCCTTTAGGCCCCATAATGATAAAACAGCGTTTAAACAAGACAGTTTGGGGCTTAGGTAAAGCAATAGAATAATTATCCCTCATTGAGTATGATTGAAATTTGCCGTCAACTCTGGACTTATTACCACTACGTGGAAAAAATACTCAACCTTGTAGACGTACAAATGCCTCAGCGGAAGTAGTCGCAGATGCAGGGAAATCGGTAAGGATGGTTTCTGAAGGGTCCTTTTCGGGTTATTATTTAAACAATTCCTGTCGATGAAGGTTCCGCTTTTTTCATTGTGATCTGGTAGGTGAATACCTCCATACCAATAAACCAATAATTAATTAATAAAGAAACAAGTGATATTTAAAAAAAATGAAGACTAAAGGAGAGTTGATGGTGACTCCCACTGGAGCGCAATGTAACTGCCCTTAAGGCGGAAAGTATTTATGCATTTACATTAAGTTGCCCATGGAGGTGGTTCAGATTATTTGAAGGGACGACGCGACGCGTCGTCCCATCTAAGCGAACCGGTTTTGTGTGCTCCTTGGGCAATGATGTCCCCCGCCGTCGACGTGAGCAACGGGACATTGAGGGGTGAATTGATCTCGCAAAGGTCTTCATGAAGTCCAAGTGGTCTCTCTCTCTCTGCATTCGAGGTCGAACGCACGCAGAGGCCGACGCACGGAATTTGTTGGAATCGAAAAAAGCTAGAAAAACATCTTATCTTCGTTATTTTTGTATTTAGAGCGACAATATTTTGACATCCCCATCTTTTTGAACTCCTGAATTCGATTTTGATGCCGTGAGCATGTAGATCGATCAGAGGCTTCTATGAAGATTCTAAGAGCTCCAGGCGATGCTTGCCGCGGACATAATTATTTTAAAAATATACACATGCGTAAAGAAGGTGAAATGCAGTGTGTTTCTGGTTGTTTCAAAATCCAGGTGTAAATATTCAAAGAAAAGAATTATTTTCGCCAAACCTCTTCACCTCTTCGTCATAAACATTTTTTTTCAAATATTTAAAAAAATTAGTGGTCGAACCCTTCTTGAACAAAATACGTAGTACATTTTCAGTAGAGATTTTTTTATTTGAGGGATTTCGCTGATTTAACGAATGTACCAAGAGTTTTTTTAATGCTGTTAGTTTATACAGTTTGGAAGTTGTAAAAACATGATATTCAATTCTCGTAATTTATGAAGAAAAACTGAAACTTTTGGTTGGGTCGTGGCCAACTTTTTTCGATACATCACCACTGTGTTTCACTGCTTGTTCACCGTGTCATGGACGGTGCAGTGCACTGCAGAAGGCGACGAGTTTTACTCTCCGTTCTGTCTTCTCCCTTCCTTCATTCCCCTCCGGACTCGATTTGGTGACCACTCGAGCGACATCCTCAGCCGCCCGTGGAGATGACCTCTCGCTTGCGTGCTTGGTGCGTTCTTGGCCCTCCCCCACCCAGTCTTCCCCTTTATCGCCGCGCACGTCTTTTTGCGCCCCGTTGATTTATCCCTTCGACCCTTACGTACCCCAATGTTCCATTTCGTGCGCGTGCTTGTGTTTTGTCGTTCTCGCTCCGCTGGCGCCTTGATTTTCGCCAGGAGGGCAAGAGGGGAAGGACGGCGGGGGTGTGACCCTCCCTCCCCCCCCCACTGCCCGTCATCCTCCTCCCCGTCCGCCCTCCATATTGGGGTCGAAATCTCTCCGAAGCACGACTCTTTACTCGGGCACGGCATGCCTCGCCGGACTAATCCCCCCTTCCATTTAAAAGGTTTCCCTCCCTCCTCACCTTACCACCCCTGTTTCTTCCTCCCTTGAGCCGAACGACCCACACTCCGCCCCTCTCAACCCCCCAATCCTTTTCTGCCACCTGGCTACTCCCCTGCGTTTTTCTCCTCCTGTGGAAAACTCTGGTAAAACCCCTAACTTTTTCGAAGGGGTTCTCACCTGAACCAAAATAGGAAATATTTGACGAACTTAATGCTCTCGACCCCTAAACCGTATTATTTTCCCTGCGTTCCATCATTAGAGTTGAATTTTTCCGGCTCCCTAATTTGTGAAGCACATGCAACTGAAACGTTTGCTGACGCGTGTATAATTATTTTAAATACTCCCTCGGACGAATATTCTCAAGGAGAATGATATTCTTGCCTAGCAATAATTTTATCATTAAATGAGATCTCATTTTCTGGGGGGATAGGGCTCATATAGCTATAGTCTATCGCGTGGGTTTAGTTATGTTTCGGACTATACCAGTAATACAAGTATATTAAGCATCCTCGTGGAATCTTAATTATTCCTTCTTGACGTGAACAAATTTTGTCCTAATCTGTTACCTTCTTCAGATTCTCATTTTTTCTACTCCACCTTTTTTCACTTGCCATCCGAAATACCCTCTTCCATGCTTTCTTAACATCCTGTCTATCATATTCTTTAAAAACTCACTTCCTGCAAACATTCCTTGGTAAATAATCCGTCTTCTTTACCTTGCCTTATTAAAATTTTCCCTATCCCTTTCTGTCTTCCCCAATCACATGTAACTCTTCAGCGCCTGTCTTCCAATCTATCCAGCTTATATTCTTCATCCTCAAATCCACATCTTAAAAGGCTCCAATCTACCCTAGTCCTTCCCCAAAGACCAGATTTCGGAATCATCTAATGTTAGTCATGATCATAGTCATGTAATCTATTTCAAAATATCCAGTGTGTGAAATTTTCCACCAGCCTTTGTTGATGCCCTCTTTATATACGCCAAATTCCTAATTTTTCTCGTGAAACTTCTGTTAATGTACTGTCCGTGACTTAAAATACATCTTTATTAAGAAGAAATAATGGAAGAAATATTAGTGGCGGATTAGTTAATTGCCTAGTAATCAGATCACGAGGACGGGATAGTGAATCTGTGGTGTTAAATTATTCCTGACAGATTGGTGGAACGACAAGGAACGGATAGGCGCAAAGTGAAAACTGGCTGTAGTTTTTTCCGCACTTCGCCGCCAATCGAGTGGTAAGGCGATCACTCAGCATTTGTCTTGTCTTGTCAGCAGGTGTGTGGGTTGCCGGATCTTCAGGATAAGAAAAAAAGTGGTCGGCTGCCTTCTCGAGTCAACTGTATTTTTTAGGCAGAATAGCACGGCACGGCAAAAAGGCACAATGAAACAGGAAAATATGCAAAATATATATTTTTCTATTTTATCAATAATATGAGATGAAAAGCAGTAATTGATAAACTTAGAGCCGAAATATTTTTGCTGTTTATTTGCTATTGTTGTTTAAATTTCGAACAGAATTAGATACGTTTTATTTCCAGTCAAATATCCCTGTGTCCCGTTACTAAGCAAATACATATTTTAAAGCGAGAAGTGATCTCTCTACCTCTGCAGACATTATACGGGCGCAAATTAAGGGAACTATGTAAAGCGGGCAAATAATGTCAAAAGTACCTCATTCGGTTTTTTCCAGGAATGAGAAAAAAACGGGCAGGGAGCGACGTTTTTCCTCAGGTTTTTCGTCTCCTTACTAGAATAATTTTCTTTTCTGCAGTTTGAAAAATATATCCTTTTTGCGGCCAATGAAAATACTTCCTCCCTTGTGAGTGTCGCCGAGGAAGGATAATTTTGAACTAAAATCTAAATGAGGCTTTTCCAATTCATGTTCTCTTAGCGAAAAAAACTCTGCGGCCCTTCCAGAGCTCGACGATGATAGAGATTCGTTTTGATGACACCTTCTTTAGCAATTGCCGTTGAGCGTACCATCGCCAATGGAAGGGGTAAGACAATCATTCACCAACGTTACCATTGGTTGCTTGAGGATGATTTCGCGTGTTTATGGACGAGATCATGGAATCTAGTTTCCATTCCATTAAAAAAAAAAACTTTGCTGGAATTGTTTCGGATAGGTTTACCCGAGGGCATAAAACTGGCCGTGAGACGACTAGATTGGCGGACGGACGGCGGGCTCGTAATAAATCTCGAACGTTTTCAATCCCTTTCCTTCGCCACACTCCGTAGCAATTAAGTCCGAACTAATAGGCGGCAAAAATAGCTCCGGCAACCAATCCTAATTGCTCTTACGAAAACACAGATTGAATGGAGATCCGTGGTGGTATGTTAAACTTATCGTTTAATTCCTTACTTTATATTCCTTTTATCTGATATGTATTCTATACTTCCTTCTCGACAATGTTGTACTGGAGAGTTATGGTCATTGCTATTTGTATTTCCGGCATAATGCTGGGCAATAACTCAAGTGAAGCAAGCACGCGTCAGTGACTCATATAGTTCTCACGCTCGATGATTTGAATGATTCTGTTCATTGTTGCATCCACCACATTGTGTGACGGAACGCGCTTGGATTAATTCTGTGACTCCGAGAGATTAGTTATAGTGAAGGATGAATTGGAATTTTAATAGAATTCGTTTAGCTAGAAGTTTCAACGTAAGTATGGAAGTTTATCAAGGCTAAATCAAGAGAAAAAAATATTGATCAAGTATTTCATCCTCTAATTGGAAAACCACCGGGGGCTTTTCTCCGAGCGATTTCACTCTTAAATGCTGATTATTATCTCACAAAAGTGTTAATGGGGTGGTTTTATTCAAATGCTCCGTCGTGATCATAAAATTTACTATCGATTTTCGTTTTTTATTTTTGTAAATCCCTTTTCTATGAAATTAACGGAACGAGCTGTAATGATAGGGAAAGTTAGCATAACCTTGATTTTGTTTCATTGATAACGATTTCGGTATCTCGTCTGCTCCATTGATTCCGATATGCCTCTGCTGTCCACCAGGTTTCCTTGGGGCTGAACTATTAAACGTTTACTCGCTAAAAGTCCAATCAGCTCCCGTGCCGGGACTCGAACCCGCGACAATTTTATACGGGCACGTTATCTACGCTTCCTGTAGTAAGCTTTGGATGTTAATTGCTGGTCGGTGCGTGACCATTGTATAGCAAACACGGCGAGTGCGTTGAAGCAACTTTTTTTCAGGGTACCAAACCTATTTCCCTTGGTTTTGCTCGAATGTGTGTCGTCAAGTCTTTTATGAAATTATGTAAGCAAATTTTCATGGTAAATTCTTTAAAAAACATTACATTTATAACTAACTACCTGTATTGTTTGCAATGATGACGTGAAAAAAAGTCCATTAACTTTTCCCGCAAGAGCACGCCGCGCGCCGTCCCTCCGCCTATCTATTCATCTCACGGCTATCAATTAGATTGAGGAACTCAAGCTTTTGGGGGGGGAGTGGAGCAACCGAATTCCTTGATTTAAAACTTCCTGGAATGGTCCCAGGGATTACGATGGTAGGGAAATCTGAATGGAGTTTAAATTTTTCCCGGGTAATTTTTCACTCCACCGTTGAATTTCAAGGGTTAATAAGGTCTTCCTTTGCGTCCAGAAAGAAATGAACTCCTTGAAGAAGAAGGTGAAGGGTAAGCTGTGAATCCGAAAAGGAAGGTTTTCGTGGGTACCATTTAACCCTCTCCACCCTTAACTTCCGACCTCGGCTAATCGTAGTTACCCTTCCAATCGGGGGTCACACCATTGATTACAATCCACTGCAAGTGATTCGTAAGATTGCGAAGGAAAATGACTAGTTCACGGTTACTTTCTTTTTCTAAGAGAGGGCCATAGTCGACGCCCAAGTTCATAAAATTATATCCAAACGTTAAGCATTAATTAATCTTTAATGCATGCATACATGCCTCTATTTAGGGTTCAGGAGCGTGAGCATGAGAGTTCAGTACACACTTAGCTGGTTTTACCAAAACTGCCTGTAATATTTTCGCTGAAAAATTGAGAAAACTTTTCTTCATGTTATTCATTATTAAATCACCAGATATCCAATTTTAGTGCTAAATATAACTGCTAATGCTGTGTGTAGATACTAACTTCCTCTTGATGATAATAATGTCTTTATTCTTGGGAACATTTCTAAAATTGCATAGTATAATAAAATCTTACAAATGCGATATAGTCTGGTAAATTATTTAAGTAAATAAACATCTGGATAAGAAAACAATAATAGTTATAATGTTATACAATAACAATTATTAATCATAGCAATAAAATAATCAAAGACAATAACACTTATGTGAAGGAGAGTAAGCCGGTGTGGTTCAATCTTTTGATTTCGTATTCTAATGGAGAGAAGTCGTTATTCTGTAGGTTTTTTTGGCACGGGTCAAGGTGCTGTATAATATATAGTTTAACTAACTTTAATAAAAAGGAGCTAATTGTCATGGGTTTTGGGAGAGAACATGGAAATTTGTGCTGAAAGAGTTGGTGAGTATATAGGGCCAGCCATGAATGATTTATATCGGCAGCTGATCGACGAGTATGCAGGATAGAAATTTGGAAGTTTTTATTCGCAATTGTGCACGATACGTCCGCATATTGGGTCACTGTTTTAAATGGAAATTTGTGTTGAATACATTCGATGGTTTTGCTGCTTATATGGTATTAACTACTTCGCCATTAAGGTCACGGACCCGCAGTTGTAAAACAGGCGGTGTAAGAGATGCAATTTTGAAAGGAACTTACGGTATAATTTTGAAAGCTCGTGTTGTGAATGGTATAATCAAGAGTTTACTCATTTGCTAAGTGCGTAATGGATTTAATATGATACATATCTAACATTTAGTTCGAAAAAAAATCCCAGGTCCTTAAAAATTGAGGGCTCCTTCTCAGTTAAGAGTGTACTGCGGTATCATTTATTCTGGAAAAAGGTAATCACTGAGGATTTATAGACATAAAATGAAAAGTGCTTTTTCATTAGCAGGTTTAAAAAAAATATTTAATTGAGGTGTACTAATAGCATTCACGCATTTTCTAATTGATTTGAATATTGTTAGGTCGTGTTCATATAGCAAATAATTAATTATGAGATCAAACATCATTAGTGTACCCCTGGTGAAAATAATAAGTAAATATTATACTAGGTGAGAGTATTGTGTTAAACCAGATTGGAATGGAAAAAATGAGAGTAGGCGGGTTGTAATTTGACAATTTGCGCTCTGGTTGTGAGGTAATTTGCCTTTCATGAATCCCAATTGCCGATAATTTCCATTTTAAAAGGAAGAGACTTACATTATAAAATTATTTTGTCATATATTTGTTAATGGAGTTAATCTGTTGCTTTGATTCCAATTCCAAAGTGTGTAATTATTTTTTTACTAGGTTAGTGGCAGTTAAACGACCAGACAGAAACCCAGCTGTTCATTTATGACCCCGTGAGTGTAATCTTCAATAATTAGGATTCCTTCGATTATTTCAGGCTCAACCGTGTGAAATTAATTTTAATTGGTTAAAAGAGCTATTTTAAACTATTGTGTGCTTGGTCCCGTTAATATAAATGCGTGAAAAAGTGTTTTAATAAGATAGAATTTTCTTTAATGGAAGAGCGTTCAATAATTGCCGAAGATGCCTGAAAGCTGCAGTTACAATAATTACTTTTAATTTTAGGAATTAATTATACTTTCACGACTCGAGAGGTAGTTGCGTGAAAGTGCCTTTAGGACTTGGGTATCGCCTTCCACAAGAAAGGGACAAAATCATATTTAAAATGTACACGTATGCTGGTTACGTTAAATCCTTTATTGGCGATCGGTTTTTTGAAAAATATCTGAAAAATTGGCTTAATTATTCATTAAAAATTTTGCAGATCATTCGCTGTTAGACTTTGTCACCAAACTTCGGGTATCATTCCAAGATGACGTAGCATGTTCCCGGAATATCCCTGGTGTCTCCTTTAGCCTTTAGAAAATCCCTTACAGTTCCCGATTTTCCCGGTACATGCAGGACGGCAAGCGTTTTGGCTAGGAGGAACCCTTTGCTGGTTTATATTAATTTACTAGAGGTTTGAACGAATCCATTAATCTTCTAAATCGCTCTGCGAATTCCTGTTACCCTTGCGTCACTTGGGAAAGTTTTCGCGGTTTTCTCTGGAACGTTCCGAGATTTCCAAGTTAACTTCGGTAGATATTATTAGGTTTCTTTCAGTCCACGCTATCCCTAAAAAAATGGGGAACTTCCTCGTTTAAATTCATGAAAATGTAAACGTCGTTCCTCGAACGACTTTCATGCGAAACACTGCCCGCGGCGGATGCATAGTGGTGAGAGCTGGCAGAGAAGCTGCGGAAAGAGCTTTGAAGGGGACAGTAAAGGGGAGGGAAGGGTAGACGTCCGAGGAAAAGGGAGTGTGAAATAGGAATGGACGGTTCTTGATAAATGTCTCTACATTTTTTGGATCACGGTGCAAAAAAAATGATTGACCGGTGTTACCGCGGTAATGATCATAATGTATTAACCTCACTGTCAACAGGCCAATTATAATAATATTGACCGGTTAATTTCGAGGCGATAATAACTGTCGATCAATTAATTTATAGTAGATTTTCCTTAAAATTGGCCATGTTGGCGTGGATTCTCGGAAATAGCCTCACAGTCTAATTGGGAAACATTCAATATTTACCCGATTTAATATTATGAAAACAGTTTCATACGTCAGTACTGGTGCAAGGAAAACTTTATTTTATACATCCGCTAACTCAGCGCTAAAACCAACTGTTGTATATTAAGAGGTTTACGTGATATTGTTTTCCATTTTTTAAGTAGTGTTTATGGAGTGAATATGATAGTGAAATGCACGTAACGCTGGAATTGTCATGCTTCTTAAATATAGCCCATGGTTGAATAAAATAGGTCCTTGCTTTGGAGTAAGTAACAGTAAATAAAAGCAAGACGTGAATTAAATATTATTTTGCCATAAAGTAATGCAAAGATGCATGACTACTACTTTAGTGGGGTAATTTGATGTTGAAACGTATGATATCTTTGGTGTTATTTATGTGGAATGGATTCGGAAATTTCAATAGTACCGACTTAAAATTAGAAGTATGGGAACTATAATAATATTCAAGAGTAGTTAAATAATGATTAAAATAAGTAGTATTGAATATCGTAATTTTTTCCAGCACTAGTCAGAACAGTATATGCAGACAGTAGGTACGTGGCGGCAAGGCGTTTGAACCGGGCGAGCAGAGAATCGATCGCTCTTTTGGTCTTTTTTTCTTCCTTTTTTCCACGCCTTGCAACTTTTCATTTTGGTGCGAGGAGAAAAGACAAGGGACCCCGGGAAATTGGTCCTCCGCAAAGACTCGTTTCTCAGAAGCCACAAGACAGCTTACAAGTTCCCTAAAAACGGCCGTAAATTTAGCATTGAAACTTATGAATCACATAATGGGAATTGGTGATAAATGCTCCGACAGATTAATTGCCATTAGACATATGAACGAAATTTGAATTTACTTGTTGGGAAACGAGACCAAAGGGGGAGGTTGAGGATGAGGTTGGGTCCGGAGCTCAGGTTTAATTAGACCGTTAGAACTCGCGAATTGAGCTTGTTAGCTTTTGCTTGCCCGGATTGCTCTTTTTTCCCATCTTAGCTTGTTCCTTGTCCTTGAAATTCCTCCAGTCTGTTGCGGTCCTTGCGTTCTTCTTTTACCAATTTTTGACAATGTACTCATCTGCTCAATGTACTCATGTACCCATCATGTGCGTAATATTTAAGCCCTCAACGCTCGTATTTTTTTATCTTCCTTACCCCTCAGTTCACCTCGCATTATATGAGCTGAGATACCTCATCACGGGCCTCTTCATCATTCCGGATTCAACATTCATCCTTACTCATGCCGTTTCTGCCTTGGCGCTTCGGTGTCGCCTCTCCAAGTTATCCGTTTCTTCGGTCGGTCGTGCCTGGTCGTTGCGTTAGTGACGTCTTTTTTCACGTACGCGATGAAGTTATGAGAGAATGAATTAGTATTTCATGATCTATTAGAAGAATTCCGTGGTCCAAGAATTTGTGCATGAAAGTTTCGGTGCTGGGTCGACGTCCGCCTTTTTTCGGAATACTCCCTGGGGTACAAAGTAAGGTGAGCGCTCGTTCGGGTTTCCAACCGCACAATTGCTATGTGGGTTGAGCTGACACGCCGCCATTGTTCCCGTTTTCGTTTTGGCGTCAATCTCTCCTGTTATTCGTCTAACCACAGCATATGTACCGACAATTATTTAGCTTTCACGTGTCATACTTCACCTCGACTGCTTTCAATCGCCTTTCTATCTATGTTTGTGATGCAAAAGTTAATATAGAGTATTTCCTACGGGGAAGAAAAAACAAGTGCTGAAAAACTTAATTTGTAAGATTTAATTTTCCCTCTAAGGATAAACGTTTAGTGAAATTGCTATCAAATAATTCAGTCACGAGTGTCTTAAAAATTCCGAGTCAACCATGACAAATTAACGCATCTTCAGTAATTTGTACTTTCCACCACACTCCATGCTATCCTAAATGCATATTCTCTTCATACCACGTCCCCGATAACTACCTTCTATGGCTCTACCTTCTACCGCTTCTAACACTTACCCTGCTTAGATACCCTTCCGGTTATATTATTTATATTATTGCATATTTTAATTTATTATAATATTTAATATTCATTTTATTATTAACCTTAACAACCCACAGCCTCTCAGAGTGTCTTCCACCTTCTACCGCTCCCGCATTCGAATCTCTTCCATCGTAGTTAAAACCTCTTCGTTCTATTATCTCTCCTACTCAACTCTTCCGTCCCATTTCTTAGTGATATCTCAATGACCTCACCCTTTTTCATTTATCTCTTTCCTGTAAAACCAAGTTTGTTGTAAGTCCTTTTCTGCTCTCTGTATTATTTTTTAACCTTCTCCAATGTCTTCTTTACGCATCTTATTAAAAATGTGCCAGTTTTGATTTTGCCATTTTTTTATGACCAACGTCTCTCTGCGAGATCAATTGATGCCTCCGCATGCCCATTTGGGATTCGAAAATGTTGTAAATACCCGTTTGCGAAACATTACCTATTGGTCGTCACCTTGCATTGTCTCTCGACCTTGGGATAGGCTTTGGCAGAGGGAGTTCGAGCGTAGGAAGGCTTTCGTATCAGTTGCCCAGTGCATAAAACATGAGTCGTCTTCCGCAGCCTGTAATGGATTTATTCGCTC
>LYUA01002832.1:177440-188020 GCA_002093875.1 Calopteryx splendens
TATTCAACTTGATGTGATCCATGTTAGCACTGAGGGACAAGAGTACATATTGTATGAGCCTCGTAAAGTTTAGAAATGCTGTACTAGCATCGCCGTTTGAAACTATCCCGACTTCTTGTCATTTACTTGGTGTAGTTAATATTGTCATTATATAGGTAGTAAACCATTTATAGGCAAGTTGTGGAAAAACCTCGAGCACTAGACAGAGGATTCTTTATCAGATTTTACGATTAACACTTCTTAAACACCGCACAGTAATAATACTTCCTAGCATTCAAGATTTCAATCTTCCACTCCGCATACATTCTCCACCCCGCCATGCTGTCTAAAAATCCCGATAATTTCCTTTCCACCCTTCATCTTAGCATTCTCGCCTCTTTTCATAGCATTAAACATTTCACCACATCTCTATTTCGTCTCCTTCAACCTGGATATCACCCAGTGACACCCTTTCCCTTCCCCTAACATGCCTGCCGTAGCACTCCTTCGTCTTTGCCCGAGTGACCGTGAAGGAAAGGGTTCGAGGCAGGGACATGCTCCATGTCTCATCGAGTCTTCTCCTAATCCTTCCCCTGAATGATTCACGCGGAGGGAAGAGTGCTCGACAAGGGCGGGTAGGTAAATCCTCGTGTCACTGACCAGAGACATGACGCGACGACTCTAGGAAATCGCATCCCTCCTGTGCCACTCCGTCGCCGTTGTCGACGGATTTATTGAGTCCGTTCTCCGAGTTCATTCTTGAGTTACAAAAATATATTTAGAAAAATGGTTGATACGTGTACCTGCATGGGCAAATAATTTCTGAATTGGTACCGTATTTGGGGCCCGGATGGGATGTATTCCGTTACCGAATGGCATGGTTCTACTCTTATTATTGATGGTTTTCTAATATGGTGGGTAGTCTAATGGTAGGTTAATTTAGCTTTTGATTCACAAGGAGACTAATCACTGCTTCGATTCTAAGACAACACTAAAATAAACCTACTGTACAGTAAACCATTCTTCAACTCCTCATGCTTGCTGCATTCCTTCATTCTTTTCAATATGCTTATTCGTTTCCTCTACCCATCTCCCCAAGGTTTCTTCTTTCTATCTTAGTCTTCGGAAAACCATTACTACTAAATGCTTTCTGCATTAACTTCTCCTGTATTATCTGTACATCTAGTACCAACCTTCTCTCCTCCCTT
Organism: Calopteryx splendens; assembly: GCA_002093875.1. Lineage (NCBI taxonomy): Eukaryota > Metazoa > Arthropoda > Insecta > Odonata > Calopterygidae > Calopteryx > Calopteryx splendens. Next base: position 178,628 of record LYUA01002832.1, read on the forward strand.
ATCATGCTTATAGCTTCTACGTTTGTTTTTATTCCCGTCCATTTCACCTTTTCCATTCTTCTACACACCCAAATCTCAAAAACCTCCGACCTAGACTTGTCTTCTAGCCGTAGCGTCCATGTTTCGGTGCTATACTCTTATTTTAATCTTCTCACTTGCGGAATTTGTAAATCATTCGATGACTAAGAGGCGTAATTTTTCCGTCTTGTAATGAAGTATTTTGAATATCTTAAGATATCCTAATAGCATCTTACTAAAATCGCTTAATCCGTGTTTTGGATGGTTTTTCGACTACAAAAAATGTCCATCATCATCTTCAGAGTAATCAATCCGATGTTCGGTTATGATTGTTCAGTTACCCTGAACTGTGCCTTAAGGAGTGTGGAATACACACGTTCAGGGCATTGAGGAAAGTTCCTTTTCCTGTGCCCCTCCATTCGGTTCCTCAAGAAGCTTTAACTAGAAAATAAGACCTCTTGGATTTTCTAAAGGCATCACCCGGGATTTAAAGCCAGAACCATCCGGTCAGATGCCGAGTGCTCTATCCACCGAGCTAACATGCCTCCGTATCCATTGACAAAAATAGCTAAATATTTATCGATATAAGTAGTTAGGTAATATATAAATTAATAACACTAGTCGAAAAAGACATTTCTCTCCCTATTCATGGTAATTTAATTGCTCTAAGTACGTTTTGAGTAACTAGTAGACCATTTATGCATTGATAAGGGTACCCGACACCATAGTAGTTTCTTAAGGATCCGTTGTGAATAGAAAAAAGAATGCTGGTTTGGCTGAGGATAGGGATATTTGAAATTTGACAGTTTTGAGATATTCGAGGAGACGTGAAAAGCATCGGCAATATTCGTAATTGGTGAATCCTACATTTTACCCTCTCGTTATTCGTGAAATGACGGGAATTAACAAAATTTTACATTCCTGGGTCGATTGATGAACGCTGTCGAGTAATTACTCTTGTGGGCTTCTTATGTCTAGATTACAGACCGGAAGTTGAAAAATGGTTCAGAATTTTCAGTCTTTTGAACGAGTCCTTTGAAAAATCAACAAAAAAACCTCCAAATATTATCATATGCTCAGCAATTTTGCTTAAAATAAGCAGCATATCATTAAGAAAATATGCAGTAAGTCAATCGAAAAACCTGTAAGAGAAAAATATATCTGTAAATGGGTAGATATAATGAGTTAAGACTTAGAATATTAAAATAACGCTCAAACATGCCTTTTTGAAACAATAAATAATTTTAAACCGGTTAGGCTAATTTCAAGTTTTGCATATTTTGCTAACCACCATATTTAAAATATTTCGCGACTACTGAAGGAAATCAGGTTATAGCCATTATTAATAGCCTAAAATATTTAATCAGAAAGTCTTCCTGGCCTTGCAGATGTACTTTAGGAGCAGTACTTCCATTTTACTGAGACTATGCATGTTGACATAAATTAAAACCATTAGAGTAAGCTGAGAAGTAAGCCTATTTATTTGTTTCTTCACATGTACGTCATCTTTACATTGGTAGATGTACATACATCCCCACGTAGTAGGGTTGTCAACTGGTTTTACCAATCACTTCTTTCTTTTGAATGTTGATTTGGAGCAGAAACCCCGAGTGTGAAAGAAAGAGGTAGGAGGCAATGGTACCGGAGAGGCAGGCGGAGGAACCACCGAGAGACTGGCAGAGCGAGCGGCATCCTCTTTAGGTCTTTAACAGTAATGCTGGAACTTGTACCATTAGTATGCATATCCTTTTTAAGAGGGGGTAAAATGTACGCTCACTAACGCCTTGCGCCACACTGAAATTCCGAAGCATTTATGGCTAAGTGGAAAATTAGCTCCTATTTTGTAATTTAAATAGGCGTCCGTAATTCATTCAACCTGACACTGCCGTGGTCTGCTATTGAATAATTTTTATCTAACTCATTTATTCATTTTACTAATATTTCAATCCGAAAATTAGCTAACATTTTCTCTGCATATTTTTCCTCTTTAATGCCTATTTCCGTAAGTCTTGATAGCTCTTCCTGCTTAATAACCCCACGATATTTATGGCCCAATGGTCACCCCCCGGGGAAATTTCCTTCTATTTTTCTTCTATTATGCCCCAACCAAAACAATTGTGGCTTAAACTGTGGCCAGTCCGTATGTTTCTTCTTTTCCATATTTTATTCCGTAAGGTTTATTCAGAAGGTGACATCTCAATGAAAATTCTGCACATGGAGAAGCGCCACAAGAAATAATATAAAAAAAGTAAACATTTTTTTAATGCAAAGGATTATGTACAACCTTTTGCATACGTACACCATGAATTCTGTTTGTCGGGAAATAGGTTTCATTTTTTCAACTTTTAAACATATGTCGTTCTGTAATCAGAGGATAAAAAGAGTAGGCAGGGAGTACATGCATTCAAAACGGGGTAGACGATCCAACTGATGTTTTCAAGCTTCCATTGCTTTCGCTGCACATAGATTTTACTCAGAAGTGTTTCACCTCGCTGCAAGTTGATTCAGGCCTATTACTGTAATTGGAGAAGGATATTCCTCGGAATAGGTATTCTTTCACCTCTTTTGTCTACCGCCCATGAAGTCGTGGAAAGCGATAACATATCCCTCGCCCCCAGAGGAACTGCAGTTGCTCTAAAATCTTTGAGATAAACGACGTGGGATCTGGAAAGGATAACGTGCTGGTATAAATGGCCACTCACATCAATGATTGCCAACAATGCACTTAGGTTGTTATTGAGAAAAGATAGTACCTGAAAGATCGAGCCTTGCTCAGTAAATGGGGGCTGATTTTTAAATTTGCTTCCCATGAAAAAATTGCATATTGCCATGTTATTGCCAAACAGTAAAATAATAAGTTGAAATAATCTAGATCAATAATGTAAGACGATTAGGGGCTAGCTGAAAAACAAAAACGACTGAAAGATCAATGTTATTTTGTTGGCAATAGTCTGCTTTTAATCTATCATTAAATAAAATTAAAATTACTAGACTGATAGTAGAAGAATGGTATAAAATATTGGTAGACAAATAGTAGAAAATATTGTTCTAGTATAAAGATTACTTGGCCAATATTATATTTTTATTAATAATGACACACTTACTCGAAATTTAATAAGCTAATGTTTAATAGATAAATATGCATTATTGCTATTTTTATTCATAAATTTGGCAGTGCTGTTGAGTGCAGTAACCTTAAAATGTAATCCATGTGTTTATTTATTTAACAAAAACAAAAATCAACGATTATTTTAATCTACTCCAACGATTCCATTACACCGCCTCAATGAGCTTTCCATAAGCCGATACATAGCTAAAGCGCTTTGTCTCACCCAAAAGCGGTGGATTTCATTTTCTCCAAGTCTTTAGGCCTGTTTTTAAGGCAAAATTTACAAATTACTTTATATATGAGGCTAAGCGATGGAATAAAACCTAAAATCTATAAATTATGACATTATCTCTAATCCTCCCAATATTTAAAAACATCCGACATCAATTTTGGCTGACAAAAAACCAATACTTTGAAAAATTTGTTTTTAAAAATTTTAAACTATGTTTTTGCAAAAAAATGCATTTTACAAAAATATGTGAATTGGGAATATAACAACACGAAAAAAGTAGTAAAGCGATTCTAATCACAATAAATTAATGTGAGGAATGCATCTACTTTAAAAACAATTTAAAATTAAAGTTATATGGGTCTATTCTCAAGTTACATCAAGTTTAATAGGACCTACATAATGTCTCATGTGCGATCAGTTTCCATTCGCTGATCGCTGATGTTGAGGAGGGAATGATCAGATATTGTGCCTTCATTATTGTTCTTATCTAAAAAAGTAACCCACTTCCTGCTTGGAATTTATTTTTATAAATGCTACTGTTTCGATTATGGTCATTGGCAGAAATATTAATGCGTCTTCGGAAAAAGCGCAAATGGGGCAGTTAAATGCACGAACATATTAGATCAAATTGAGCGCGGTGACACTTACTTTTACATGCATCTGCATGCATACCAGTGATAATTATCCATTTTAATTGGTAGGCATTTGAAATAAAGTGAAAGCATAAAGCAATTCCATAGCTCATTCGTACTATGTAACGCGAAGGAGTAAACACACATCCCAGCTAATTAACAGACTCTGAATACACATTGATAGTATTCCATCTAGCTTTGTACACTTGTGCCTTGAGATTATGAGAATCTATTGTTCACATTCATATCGGGATTTTTATTTCAGCCACAAGTAGTCCTTAAATTAACGAAGAATACAAACATAAATTGGTTTTACGAAATCATATACCAACATTGATTCAAAATATTGTGGTAAGAATTTTCATTTTCTTTGAATGAAAAGGGTTAAGGTCGATCAGTTATTGATAAAATAATGATTTGATAAATACGCTAGACGTGCGTGTCACATTTATTAATACAGAAGGAATGTTCTACTTTTATCTAGCTTTCAAGTAGTCGAATGACCATGAAAAAGTATATTAATAGCTTAATGATTCTGGACCTTACCTCAAGAGATTAACTTAGTGTAGTATATTAATAGCCACCAAGACAAATATTAAACTGGAAGTAGGAGTAATTAACGGCTATTACGGAAAATTTCCTGACAACAATCATCCTAAAAACCTGACATCTTTAAAAACAGTTTAAAATCTTTTTAATTCACATTCACATACTTGGAGATGTTGTTACTTTCATGTTCAATAGGAGAAAAACGTATAGTTGAGTAACGAATGATATAAACCAAACAAAAACCAGCTAGTTAAACCACCTTATGTAAGAAAATGTCAAATGCTGGCGATGCAAACACTTTCTCGTATGCTGATTATGTGGATGGTAGAGATTATTAGGTTCCAGAGATGAACTGTTTTAAAGTACAGATAAATTCTCATTAGCTTGAAAAGTTTCTATGCATTATTTTCGAGAGATTGAGACTTGTGGAGTGACATACCGTCAAAGAATTTCTTGCTCTCTCTAAGTAATTTAAATGTTGAATTTGTCGTTTATGTCCCTCAATACATTTATTTTTTGGCGGAGCCTTGCGGTAACTCAGGGAAAGGTTTCTAAACCATGGCGACAGTCAGTACTCGGCTAGCAATCGGCTCGTTTGGTTTGGAGATGGAAACTTATTAGACGCCCCATTAAACTGTTAGCTTCTGTGGCTTTTCGCTTTGGATTTTCCTTTGATTTCGCCAAAAAGTAGACATGAAAGTAGTTTTGCCTTTTAATGATTTCGCAGATCTTCGGAATATCCATACGACCGGATCAGGTAATAAATATCCATTAAATTTATACCTTCACAAATAGTTTTGCTTACTCTCATTCAGAATAAGTATTGATATTTACTGTCTGTTTTCAAAGTGAAATTCATTCTATTATAAGTGCCTCGATTGATTGACGTGGCGTACGTAGTGGAACAGGCATGGAGTAATCCTTGTTTCAAGCTGCCCACAGTGTTCGTTGTTTCTTGATGGTGTTGGCACATTGCTAATGACGGAGATATTTAGTATCCCACAGAAGAAACTATGAAGGTTTAGAAACTTGGCATTTGTGTAATGAAAATGATGTAGTTATCATTTTTATTTATTTTTTTGATCCACATATTTATGAAAGAAAGAAAAACACAGCAAAGAGACATCGTCGTGAGTCATCTAATGCGTATTTATTTCCACAAACTCTATGTATCATATAATTGGAAGTATTTGGTCTATAAAAGTGTCGCAAGCAACTTGGTAAGGATATGCACCGGCTTGGCTATGGTTTATGGTGATTTTCTCCATTCAGAAATATATATATTTTTAATTTGCACGTCCTTTATATTGGTTGCATTTTGTATTCCATAAATACGTTTGCAAGCACATTACGTGGAGTTATCCAATAGAAGATGGTATTCAAAATATTCCTTGCTTTATGAGATATTTAGGGTGGGGAAATTAGATGATCCTCCCATGTATCGAGAGAGTTTCATTTTTAAGACTGTATCCCCCTAAAATACGAATTTAGTGGGGCTATTTTGTAACGTAAAATTAAAACTTTAAACCTAAGAAATTAATAAAAATTTTCAGTAACATCTGAGGATACATTTTTAGTGAATAAAAAATTATGGCCATATATGGCAATGACAAAAAACATGTGGAAAGATTTGTGTTTTATGCATACCTACTCCCATCTCGCTTAATATTCTGGGTATATAAATTTAAATAGGCACCAAAATAATTAACCCGAAAGATTGCTTGATAGGTAAGGTGTAGAACATACCTCGTGCATGGCCCTTCGTCGTGTGGAATTTACACATCAGGGTTTTATGGGAGCCACTTCCTTTCCCTTAGCCGCCTGTGATTTCCGAGGTAGGTCTGGTAGCCGAAAAATCAAACCATCGATCAGGTGACACTAGAGATGCTCAGAGTCCCCGGTAGAAGAGTCCTGGCCCTTCGGTCTGAAGCCAAACGCTCTACCCTTTGGGCTGCCCTTAAATGTAAATATATATTAATATATATATTTATGTTTTATATTTATACATGAACACTGTTGCGGCTGTTGGAAAATCCGTGGAATACGTTAATTGTGCAAGAGAGGTAAACGGTGGTCCATTAATAGGTATAGTAATTTTCGGAGTTCCGCTATATCTTCAGTTTAGAAAGAAGCATTAGTTATAATAAATGTATATCTAAATGTTCCATTCACTCATACTGTGATTTTAAGTTTTTTATAGAAAAGCTAAAAGTTGAATATTTTCATGGGATGTGTGTGTTTAATCTTTACTCTCAGGAAGATTAGAGAAGTCGAAGAAAAAGACCGGGTAAAGAACCCAAAAGCGATTTTTCCCCTGTAGAGTACCTTCAGTGTTTGTCTTGCAAGTATGATCGCATAGGTGTACAATTCTATTTCATAATTTGATTCAATTGCAAAGTTACGAATAGAAACTTTTTCATCTTATTCATCTGTTAAAATAAAAGATTTTTTTATCGACATAAAATACTGAAAGAACTTTTTGTTGCTGAGCGACGAAGTTAACCGTTTACAGAATACTTTATATTAGCACAATATTCGATAATAAAGGTTAGTTCTGGCCTTAAATTTTTACCTGAAAGTACTTGCCTCGTGTACCAGATTTTCTCACCAATTAATCGTGGAGTATTTTTCTATGCAAGTGAAATTATTTACTTACTTAGAGCGGAGCAACAAATCAAGCGTGCGAGCGTTGGGTTGAATCAGAATCCATTGTCTTTCACTTGAGTATTTAGTGAATAGTTTTATAGGCAATTTGAATCGTAAAAATAATTTTCTATGATCTCTGAATTAACTTTCTGGCATCGGCCATCCGCCACAGATGCACGTGCACTTACATTGTTCCCTACTGTATGACTGATTAGTCGGTGTGTACTAAGCTACCTAATGGCACTGCATTTCTAAGAAATATTCCATGTACATGGATTTCCGAAAATATGAAAATATAATGTTAGAATTCTTATCAGAATGTTTCGCTAATGCTTAATATACGTACACTGACCAAATGTTTGATGCTAATGGCTGTTCGAGGAGCAGCAATATACAAATATATCGCGAGGGATTTCACTGAGCACTTTGGGGAAGTTGATTTACACTGTGGGAAAGTGGACGCCGAATGTGGGTAAGTTGGGGACCCCAGTACTTAGCACTTGCGTCGATTTCAGCCCTCTAAGGAAGTAAGTGGTCCCTGGCCGGCCGTCTCGTTGCTGAGGAAGGCTCGATGTAATGCACTCTCCGTAATGGCGACCTTCCGGGACGTCAAACGGGCCGGCACGCGCTTGCAGGTTCGGCGAATGAGCTCCCACGTATGCAAAATGCGCCGTGGCCGGGCGCAGCCAGTAAGGCAAGCCACGCCTCGGGATGTGTGCGAGTGGTCGGAACCGGGCGGCCACATCAAATTCCCTCTTGTGCCTCTGGGAGGGTTGCGGAGGGCGATGGAGAGAGGCGGGAGTGGCCTGTCGATTCATGGAGAGATGTTCCACAAAAGAGAGCTCAGCAGAGCGATTCCCGTCCCTTTATCTTCTTCCGACCTCCCACCCCTGCCTCCCTGGAATGGGGGGTAGGCTGCCGTTTAAGTGGGGCCGTGGATTTTCCTCGAACCTGTGTCGCTTACGTAATCACTCATACATAATAGCTATTCTATCTTAAAGGCAAAATATATGAGCTACGAGTATTTGCCACGTCGCCTCCGACAGAATTATGTTCCTGACCACCGAGAACATTATCGTAGAGAGAGAACTATCTCTGTTACCATTTTGGGTGTAAAATGCGAGCAAACCCTGAAAATAGCATGCACAGATAAAGATACATCTGCGGAAAAACTTATTGGAACTGCGACTCAATAGGCATACAAATTAAACTATATAAGCTTAAGGATGAAAGAAAATTATATATACACAGGTATGTACGTATATTTTTGATTGACAAATAATTTATATTTAGCATTTGTGCGAATTCAGGGCGTATTGAGTGGCGATAGATTGTTGAAGATTGTGATAGAGGGTGGAATTTTGGATAGGTGGAGTAGGGGGAGGAAACTTTACGCATCAGACACCTACCTCAACCGGTAGATTACCACTGATAAATATATAGAAAAAAACAGTAATTAACCCGAAGGTCGGTTTGATAGGTGGGGAGTAATCGCTCAGCAATGCTAAGCATAACGGCGAGTGAATTTCACAAATCTGGGTGGAAAGGGGCAGTTCCTCTCCCCGTGACGCGTGCAGTTTCTCAGTGGAAACTGAGGGTGTGCAGAGGCGTCACCCGGAATAGAACCCTGGCCCTCCGGTTAGTAGACCTGCGCTCAAACCAGTGGACTATATCTCAGTCAACGACCATGCTTCCAATAAAAGTTAGCCGTTTCGAGAAAAAAATTGTTATCAGCGTACAGTAAGTGACATACTATTATTGCTAATCGTGGGTTGGTAGCCACTGGATGTACGAGTGTTACTCACCTAACAGAGGAAATAATAATTAAAAATGGGAATACTAAACTGGTTGAGGGATTAACAATAGATCCACTAGGATAAGGGATAAGTTATCAGCGAAAATTAGCAAACACACCATATTAGGAATATTTTTTGCCCTCTCATTTGTTCCCCTCCCTTGCGGACAGCGAAGGGTTTCTTCCGGTTTCCCCTTCGCCCATGCGAACGCTTGGCCGGAGCTTTCTTCGAATTCTGTTTTGCTTGTTTAATGTTTATCCCGCGACTTCTTATTGTTATTTATTACTGTGTTGGTTTTGTTACTTTCGATCCCTGAGAAGAGTAAACATACTACAAGGTCCGCTGTTGCAGTTTATATATATATATATATATATATATATATATATGCGGCCGACGAAGGCTGCAAGAAGC
>LYUA01002833.1:24980-41050 GCA_002093875.1 Calopteryx splendens
TTAAATACATTTCTAGTCTCACCACATGCTCTCCTGAAAATTACGCTGCATCACTGAAAATTACGATGTCATCCATGTACCCTAGTGCTTGTTCCGGTTTCAAACCCCGTAAAACACCATCTATCATCTTTTGGAAACTCGCTGATGCATTCCTTAGACCAAATAGCATCCTAGTGTTCTCATATAATCCACTGTACACAGTGAATGTGGTTTTTGGCTGCGATTCTTTTGCCATTGGGATCTGGTGATAACCACTTGTTAGGTCTAACTTACTAAAATATTTATAGCCACCTAATTTTTGTTTGTTACTAAACTAAAAAAAAGTTTGGGAGTGGGCAAACATCCAGGATCGTTACAGAGTTCAATTCCCTGAAATCCATGCAGAATCTATATGCGGGTTGTCCATCATCAGACTTCTTAGCCATGATCACAACTGAGCTTGCCCGGCTACTCTTTCCAGGGACTATTATGTCTGATTTCAATCGTTCTTCCGAAAATTTCTTGACAAAGGTTTTTTGATAGATTGGCTCCCTGTAGGTGTGGTATTCGATAAATGGGAGGAGCTTCACCGGTAGGAATGTGATGCTCTGTGATATTAGTTACAGGAATATATTATTTTTCTGAGAACAATCCTGAAAATTTCAGTAGCAATTCCCTCTCTGATGCACCAAGGTGAGCCACTTATTCCCCAGTTTCCTTCATTACTCCATGATTCAACTTACTCGCCAGTCAACCTCCTCAGCCTCTTCCTACCTGCTCAGAATAGCTAGTCTCGTTCTCCACCTTAATGTGATTTCCACATCACCTGAGTTTGTGACCATGACTGGAATGGTGTTGTTTTTACCCAGCTGACATATCGATCTCGCAATGTAACAATTTTCTTTATCATCCAATGTAGGTTCTGCCTCAAACAAATTTTCCTCTCCTGCCAGAGAGAAACTGGAACCCTTTGCAGTTTCTTCCCTCGTGGTGGAATGCACCCAGGCTCTTGCATATTCAAGGGGCAGACCATTTCAGATGCAACTCTCAGAATTTTAATCTTATTCCGTTCAGTGGCCCATTCCTCTAAGTAAAATTGTTTTCCTTCCAGCCACATATATTTATGAAAAATATCCATGCCCAGTATGGCCTCATAGCCTCCCAAAGAGCCTACCACGTGCATTCATGCCACATAAGCATCAGTACCCTCACTCACTCATTGAGACTAGCGTTTCCTCCAATTCCAAATGGGGATTCCCATTATTCCCCGGCTATGGTAAGGTGAACAAAGAAGACTTCCGGCACTCGCTCCGTGGAATGAGGGTATGTATCTGTGCCCCCGTATCTATTAGAAATCTACAGTCCCTCCTGCCCACTCGGATCATCAGGTTCTTCAACCCCGCATCAGTCCCCACTGCAGGAACTAATATTGCCATCGGGGGCCGACGCCAGGGGTCCCGTCATCCCCTCCCTCGTTTAACTCTGGGAAGATTTCGTTCGGAATCATTACACTCACGTGCGTAGTGTCCTCTTCTTCTGCAGGGGAAACAATTTCCCCGGCTGTCTCCACGGCAGTCTCCCTCTGAGCAAGTGAGGGCCAGTGTGACTCCTCTCTGTTTCTCGGAGCCTCTGCTGTTGCGATGGCCGAAGCACCCTGCACGACCTTCCTAGTTGTCCCAGAAGGAACGCGCTCAAAGCCCTCTGGTCAGCCTCGTATTTCTGTTCTTGGGTGTCGCTCATGACATAACGTGTGCCAGTTGATACACCTTACCCAGTTGGCACATTTCTCCAAATCCTCTTGTGGCTCCATCCTGATCAACAAAAGCAACTCATGGTTATAGTGTGTAGTTTTCTTTGATCGGCATCTTTCCTTTGAAATACAGGTCCAATTGTTCAAGTCATTGGTGGTACTGCATTCCTGCCTGTCATGGGCTTACTCGGTGGCTTCCCGGCTAAGTCCGATTCTCGCTGTCGCCAGAGTCTCTCCTGCATTCCAGTGACTTGGCTGCACCACCTGCCGCACCCACTCTTCCAATCCACAAGGAAGGATCGGGAAGGAATTGAGTGGAAGAAGGGATGAGAGGGGAGGGAGAGAGGAAGCAAGTTTTAGTCATACTCCAGTCGACCTGTAACTTTTCCCTAACCACCAGTGCCAGCCCTTCAAGGGCAATTATTTTGTCCTTTTAATATGCTTAGAGATTCAAATGTCACCCAATCAGGTCAAATCAACGTAAGTAACGAGAAATCAATATTTTTTTGTCCAAAGACTATTTATAAACTCCACCAAAGTTGAAGTCTCTTATTTCTCAAAATAATTTCTTTTTTTGCAAACTAACATTTAGGTAAAAGTTACACCTCTCATTTCTTGGGGCATTCACATTTAAATTGCTCTGTAGTGTACCTACCTGAAAGACATGACTGATTAAATTTGTTGAGCCTTATGCTAACATCACATATTCCTTGTTTATTTTGAGTGGTAGGAAAGCAACTGAATGGTCTTCAAAGTGACACCTAAACTTTGAATTATAGCTAATTTGTATGCGATAATAAAAATAGTGCCATATACTTGCATAAGTTTAGAAAGTGATATATGAGGGTCATTCAGAAAATTCTACACGTTTAAGAAACAATGCAAATCAGCTTTAGGTGGTGTTTTTTATTTTGTGTAACACTTGTGTTTTTCATTTTTCTACATGACCATCACTGATGTTCAAACATTTTTCATAGCAATTTTTTGATTCCTTCAGGATATTCATCTCCCACCAGATTTAGCAACCACTTTGTCACACTAATTTTATGGATTTCTGGATCACATTGTGACAAGAGATGAAACTTGGGTCCACTGTGTAACTCCTGAACACAAACACCAATCCCTTGAGTGCTGTCACTATAGATTCCTAAAGCCACACAAGTTCTTTCGACACAGAGGATCATGGCATCAGTGTTCTGGGACCATTTAGGTCTCCTATTGACTGACTTCATGCCCCATAATGCAGGTTCGTATTTTGAAACATTGCGGGAATGGCGAAGAGAGCCATCCAAAACAAGCTGGGTGGATCATTGAGTGAGGGTTTGGTGCTCCTCTCCATGACAACACTCATTAGGTGAAGCAGACACCAAAAAGCTGTTGGACGACTTCAACCGGGACGTTTTTGACCAGTCTCCATATTCCATGTACCCAATGACTTTCATTTGTTTTTTAATTGAAAACATGTTTGGGAGTTGGACAGGTCGCTATAGATAAGAAATAGAAGCAGACCCAGGATGGACCCCTGTGGTACCCCCATGTTGACTTCCCCACTATTGGACGAATATGCCAGGCCATTGGAACGAACAACTTCCTTATGCCATCTGTTGTTTAGAAAATATTAGATCCAATCCAGCTCTGGTCCTCTTACACCCAGTTTTTGATTTTGGTAAATAGAATGTTATCATTGACACAGCCAAAAGTATTTGATAGCCAACCAAAAACTAACCCACAATCTCCATCCCAATATTACATGATGAAAGAATATAGTTGACAGTATAAAACATGGCAGATGTATCCCAACTTGTTTGGAAACCAAGTTGGAATTTCTCTAAAGAATTAGTACATTCAAGAAAATGAAGTGAATGAATATAGAAAATATCTTAGCAAAGTGATTAATGAAGTTGATTGGTCTACAATTGATGAGCTCCTCTGCATTACATTTAATGTGTAGACCAGCACCACTTTTGAGCAATTTATGCGTAGATGGAAAAATACCTAATCTAAGTGATTCATTTATGAAATGAAATAGTGGTTCTTTAAATGATTATATGAGATTAAAGCAATCTGATCAGATCTAATGATGTTGCCTTGCAACGAAACCTAGGTCGTAATAAATATATTTCTTAATGTGNTGCCTTGCAACGAAACCTAGGTCGTAATAAATATATTTCTTAATGTGGAATTATAATTGTTGTGTCTCATTTAATTATTTAAAATATGATTTAAGAATATAAAGCTCTAGCATCTGGGTCATTAACAAGGGCACCAGTGTCATCACACAGGAAAATTGGTTTTACACTAATGTGATCTCTAGCGTCATCAATTATATTCCAACACCCCTTGGCTCTATTATCTGAATGAAGGATTCTGTTACTAAATTTTGTCTTTGATAGTAAATGTCTATATTGATTTTTTGTTTTTATAATTAGCTAACAATTTAGCATTATCTGCCACTTTATTTGTAGCATGAAGATTCTTAATGAATGCAACTGAACAGATCCTCTGTAGGAACCCAATTTTTTCTGTGCTTTTTGTAGGTCTTACAAGCTTCTGCCTCAGGGGACCTCCTCGAAAGAGAATGGAAACTTTTCATAGAATGATAGAAACTTTCCTAAAAAATTATTCATTGTTGTACACTTCACACCAGGATTCCTTTTCAAGCATATTAATAAAATCACACTTATTAGATTTTATAAAATACCTGCGATAGGACATGATACGGTGGCAAGTGGTGAACAGAGTAAAGCAAGACAATATAGGAAAATAGTCTGAGATATCAGATCTGATAGTCAAGGAATTGACTTACTTCATGTCCATGTTAATCATTATAATGTCAAGTAGAGTTGATGAGCTTACAGTGAACCTTGTTGGCTCTGGAGCCAGAATGTAAGAATTCACAGTGTCAACAGAGTCTTTGGAGTCCAAACTTGTATTTAACAGATTAATATCGCAGTCACCAGAAATGATGATGCAAGCATTCTTGTCACTATTGTATAGGTGGTACCATGTCCAAGATGGAGTTGTCTGAAGAGGCATTTATTCTTCCCTGAGGAAATCTGTATGAAGACACAAATGTCAGTGTATTAATCTGACCACCGAGTATTCAAAGTCCTTTTCAATGCACAAGTATTTATAACTAAAGTTAATTGGCACCACCTTAAGATTATTTCTTTATCAGTATAACATCTCCACCATGTTTAAATATTGACCTAGCAAAGAATTCACCAAAATATTAGCTGGAGATGACAAGGCTGGATAACTCCATACTAGCCAATTAGTACTCACAGATACATACTGAACTCACTGATACTACATAAAGCACAATCAGGGTACCTGAAGAAAATATAGGAAGAAATTCAGTCAGAAAATATCTTTATAGTTATACATTTCAGAGAAAATTCTGCTCTATAATCCAAGATTATCATTCACCCTTATGTGTGAATTTCACAGGCCATTGGGTTTATTACATATTAGCCGAACTCTGCCCCCTCCTATCAAAACACCCTTCTGGTTGACTACTGTGGTTTGGTTTTTAAAGGATGTACTCAACTTCAAAGATGGTTGTGCTGGGCAGTATATAAATTGCAGCGTTAACCTTTGTCATAACAAAAATGAATTTGACATTTCTGCATCATGGTCATTATTTGCTACCAGACATGGCAAGTTAAGGAATGCGATGGAATAAGTGGGACAGTGAGGGAAAATACTGCTTAAACTAGTCTACAGTGGCCATGTGATCAACAAATAATGAATACCCAGGGATATGATTATCTTATGTAGTAAAAATATTGAAAAAAATATAGTTCCACTTTATTTCTGAAAGTGACAAGAGTAAAGTGAAAGTGCCAAGCAAAGTTTTCAAAACCCAAGACAATTCCTGGTACCTACATGTAATTTTCATTATTTTACCCCAGGATCAACATCTTGTATAGTAATTAAGAAAACAATCCAGGATTATCATTTTACCACAAGGTTCTACTTTTATAGTTAAAACTCAGAATTCTATAAGGTGCTACCTTTCCCTGTCTTACATAGGCTTATTATATTATTTTAATTAAAAAAATATGATAGCATGAAAAAGATGATGTATCAATGAAACATAGGAAGAGCTATATACATTCATATAGACAACAGATCCATCAGAATATAAACTCACTTCCATTTGGACGTTTTTATTTTGGAAGCTCCACTAATGTCAGCATGAGACAATTAATGTATGACCCTAATTCACTGTTGCCTAACGGTTCTCAAAATAGTGTTTTCACTTATAAGGTAAACTCTATAAAAGTCTAATTCAGTTTGTATAAGGATGCACTTGTCCTGGGCTATAATTACAGTATCCTATGGAGGTGCTAATAAAAACAATGAGATACATGAATTAATGTGCTTAAATCTGGTCACAGTCCGATATCAGGGACCTCCACCCCAAGAAGTCAAAATGATATATGCAGCCTTTGAAATGTTTTGAACTCAATCCTTTGTAAAATTCAATTGTACAGCCTTTTGGTTCACATTTTGCAGGTTTTTAAATATCCCTTCATGTTTTTTAGGCATCATCAACCTGTGCAGTTCTTACTCCTAGGGTTGCAGCTGCAGATGCCCACATTCACACCCTAGCTGACAATACGGCTGTCATACCAAATTGGTGGACTAACAGACCACGTGATGGTAATAACGTTCTTAGACCTATAGCAAATACACTGACTGTGGTTTTCCCCTCCATTCCCCATGCAGAATCTGTTGATTTCCATAATGAGGAACATTTCTTGCAATATCCCCTTATGTAAGAGTTCATACCGTTAGATACAATGAATATTTATGAAGTTTTCATGGATAAGAAAATTTTATTATTTTAATAAAAAATATTAATAATAGCTATTTAATTAATTTCTGCCAATTTAAAAACAATCAACTTTTGTATCATATGTAATTCAGCATGAAATCACAGAAACTTTAACACATGAATTCATATACCACATCGATTATTTTTTTAAGCTGAAAATATTAATGTCCTCAATTTTGAAAAATTAGCACCAACCTTTTATACCCACATTGCCTGACAAATGTAGCTAAAAGTTGAACATTTATTGTAATATTTCGAATAGGAGGAAAAAGGCCAAAATGTTTATTTTTTTGAGTACCTATAAAATAAAAGTATAGGAGTTCACTTCCAAATATTCAGACAACAGGTTTGCGTTTCCTGAAGTACGTAACTGATTTTCGTTCTAGATTGCGACATGATTTTTTATTTCAATTTAATGGACAAAATAATAATAAAATTAAGCTTAAATATGGCACATGGATAGAAAAGTGGGAACTTTTATTAAAAATAATGAATCACTGAAATATTAAGTATTTAAGTTCACTTTGCCTATAGTCACAATGCGTCAAATTTTTAGGTTGTTTTGTACTCAATTGGTCTGATAGTTATAAAATAATGGAAATTGTTCTAATGCAACAGAGCATACTATAGCTCATCTCTATACCATAAAGCATGCCAAATGTCATCAAAATCATTTTTCTGGATGTACTGATATGGAATGATCCTCAACCATACTTAATTACAGATTAGAGTTTTGGTTGGTCCTGAACCCTTTTTATCGATCTTTGAGCACTTCATCCTAGCTTAAACTGTCTTACATAATTTCCTTCTTCAGTTATCCATGCTGGGCAACCTACGTTAACCTTAATTTGAATCTAGAACAAATACTTTATCACTCACTGCATTGAATATTTACAAGTGCTATAGCTAACAGGGGAAAGGGTCATTTCACCCTGATATACTTCAATTACCAATAAAAATGAGTTCAGACATGTACCTTTCTCTCTCAAACATATGTAATCTGGTAACATTGTTGGTAGCAAAAGTGTAGTCAGCATGTCGGGATACTGGGCAGGCCATAGTTGCCAGAAGCAAACAAAAACTGTACCTTGGCATAGAATATAAGTAATAGGTATGTGCTTCAGAAGTGTTTTCTGTTCAGGTTTTTATAGAAAACTATTTTAGGTGTATGATACCATTCCTGTTTCTTTTTTCAAGGTTTTTTCTGCACAGAATGATTACCTCAAAGGGACAAGGCCTGTCAGGAACCAACTATGAAATAGAATGAATTCCTCTCTTTGGTCTTCCACCACGTTAGTGTCTCCATTTCTTTCAGACGTTTCGATCGCCAACTTGTTCATCGTCTTCTGAAAATCTCTGGTGCTCAATCAGAAGCCCTGAAGACGATGGACGAGTTGGTTGGTGATCGAAAAGTCAGAAAGAAATGGAGACACTAACGCGGTGGAAGACCAAAGAGAGGAATTCACTCAACAGATACGTCGGGAAAGCACCAGATCTTTCATCACTATGAAGTAGTTCTTCCCAGGCAGTTTCAATCCAATGGTAGTCGTGAGGATAAAGAATCCCAAGTAATTGAGCCAAGTCAGTGTATTCTTTTTAAATATTTCTATCATTCTTTTTATTAATCGATGCCTAACAACCTTTTCTTTTTAACATTATTTGAGTAGCTATGTTTTTCTAAATGTATATGCATCACCCATGAGAATCTGGCAGGAAAAATATATAGAAAATAATGGGGAACAAATAAAACTTCATATATGTTATGTATCATCCCTAAACTTTATCATTAAGGGATGGTCTTATGTTATATCACATTAAAACGTAATTTCTCAACATCTAGAAATAGTGATATTTTTGACTAATGGGACCAGGTTTGTCCCACAAATTCTGAATTAGGGTAAACTGGGATAGCAGCATCATTTCTATACTTCGAGTTATCATAGTACACTATGTAATATATAATAAGAAATTTAACTTAATTACCCAATTAGGGACTTCCAAAGTAATAAATGCAATGAAACGAATGCAATTTGGTGTATTTTATTGTATTGTTAATTCCCAAAGAACTCTGTTGTTTGCAAGAACTTCGGAAGAAACGAGGTAGAAAGTACAGAATCTACGCCACATACAAGTCTATTGAGGTGATTTAGATGCACTCAGGAATATGACACATTCTTGTACAAGTGCTCTAGGCGACACGTTACCAGGACGGCACGCCCTTTCAACAGGCTTCAGAAGCCACGCAAACTATGGCATTGCATTACTCGTGGTTATTCTCAGGTCACAACCGCTCGCCCGTCGAGCATTCTTTGCATTTCCAGTTGGCTCTGTGCGATATCAGCCAAAGCAGCCTGTACTTGAGCTAGCAATGCTTCCCCTCGCTGTACCACTTCCTCCAATCTTTCGCCGGCTTCCTGGTTTTCTTGTTCCAAACGGCGTAGGCTAGCGATCTGAGATGGGTATGTATTTTAGTATGGACACACAATTATTGGAGAACGGCAATTATCTTTACATTTATTCACAAATTGAAACACTTGGCTTGGACTCACTTGCAACTCGGTAGATGAATCCTCACTAGGTAGAGATTCTATCAAGACGTCTATATCTTTTGCACACCGGGCAATCAAAGTGGCAAATAAATGAGCATAATCTGGAAAATAAAAATAAATAATGGAGATCACTGAAAATTTCCGTAGCTAACAAGCACTTCAAAATTGAGTACCATCTTGCTGCTGCTGAGAGGGTGTTTGTGATCCACTTCTGTCGAAACCTGGGAATCTACTGGGAGATGAATACTGTTGTAGAATCCCAATGCTGTTGCAGAAATTCTCCGCTTGCTGGAAGAATAAGTTGTTGCCAATGAATTACTATAATTTTCCTACGTGAGGCAACTAAATGTGGAATGCAAATTTTGCTAGTGTTTTCTTAACTTCGACGGTGTCTGAAGATGAGATGCAAATATCACAAAACTCTGCCGTGACATTTCGAATGCTATTTCACGTATTGAAAATTCGCCGACAATGCGAAATAATATTATTTTAAACGTTGAGAAATAAGGTACTCTTTTATCTAAAAGCACCGTTGTGCTGTCATTATCAAAACATTTCTTTAAATATATCACTGGTAGAAACAATTCCAACCAAAATTTTGGCGATGTATTATAGGGATTCTTATAACATTATTCTCTATTCTATATTAGCACAAGGAAATTTTTTGTCATAATTTAGCAAATGTATGCAAATGCTTTAAATTTAACCTCCATAAGACCAGTTCACCTGATTAACAGTATCTTGAAGTTGCGTGAGACGATCTGCCATTTCTTTATGACTGAAATGAACAATTATCGAGGATAACAGAAGACCCAGAAAAGGTTTCTTCACATTTACGTGTCGGTCTAGGTATTTGTTTATAAGCTACTTTTCTCGCCACAGGACCTATCCTTTCCTCAGAGATCCTTTAGGACGGAACAAAAAACGAACGAAATCGATGAACAAATTGGACGCACCAATTGTGAATCGTGTGTGAGGAACTTGCAGACACAAATGTATATTGTTCTTGTAATAACTGTTTCATGAATATACTATAAATTTAGCGAATCTATCTTATTTTAGGAGGATTATAGGTTATTAATTCGAAGAATTCGAGGCTGGTCACAAATAGTCGATATCGAATACTGTTATCTTATTGAATGCGATGATATGGAATGTAACTGGCAATTGAATATTCAAAGCATTATATTTTTCATGAATCACCCTCTTCGTTTTTTTAGTAAGATGGCAGAAAACCAACAATTACCGAAGCTGTTATTATTAAACTAAGGAGAATCATTATCTGATCTTGAAGAATTTACAGTGAAGCATGAACAGCTCTTAGGCCATGGTAGGTGAAATCTCACATTTTAAATTGTTACTTCTATAGCATTTTCGAAGGCCTTAACCACTTTAACACTAGTGATAGTGTGGAATATGTGGTGGCGGGGGCTTTATCAGGCGTACGTCTAGCAACAGCCTCATTAAATCGTTAATAAGAAGACATTATGCTAAATGTTCATCGTTCTTCCGTATTTATATTTTTTTAAACACATGTCAGAAAAATTTTGGCCTGAAAATTTCAAAATCTTCTGCAATAACCAGAGAACATCATAAAATTTATCCATCTTTGGTTTTGGTCTATAGTGTGACAATTTTTATTAATACATCAATTAAGCCACCATAATGATACATTTTCTGCACCATTTACTTTAATGTGTAAAAAAATCATCCAATGAAATAGAATAGAAAGAGCGATTGCCATGTTGATGGGCATGACAGCTTTTTAAGTTTATATGAAACATTTTTAGACAAAGTAATGTAATTGTTCCACCTCATGCCCATGGGCTACAACCTTGACATCTTGGATGAGCTTGCATGTTTTTTTGACCCTGGAGCAGTGCTGTCGGCAGGATGAAAATTGCCTCTGGTAGGGTCACCCATGACAGATAGGTTGAAAAGTAGGAGGCAGACAAAAGGTTGTCCATGCAGTGTCTGTTCCTTGGTGAGGTGGCTGCAAAGGCATCTGACCCCAGTGGGGCAGCCATTTAAGTAATGGTGTCACATTAAAAACATTATTGAAGAAGGCAATGGGAAACCACCTCAATTATTATTCACAAGAAAACATGGACACAAATATGAGAATAAGTCCTGGCAACTACAGGGCCCGGCCCAAAGGTGTGGTTGTTGTGCCCAGAAGCAGGGGAGGAAAGCCTCTGTGGTCGTCATCACATGAGTCCCTTGCACTGCCGAATTAACAGCAGCGGAAACGAATACTCAGAATGGGGAACACAACTGTCAGAATAGGTACTGGGAATGTTAGGACGATGATAAGGACAGGGAATTTATGAAACATCAAACAGGAGATGGAGCGAGGGAAATTTGATATGTTAGGCTTGTGTGAGGGTAGATGGAAGGATAGTAAGGATTATTGGATTGAGAACCACAGATTAATATTTAGGGGAGGAGGTGAGAGCTAGCTTAGAGTAACAAAAATTTAGGAAGAAGAATAGTGAATATAGAGAAAGTGAATGATAGAATATTATTGATAGAGATTAAAACACAACCAGAGATGATTAGGAAGATAGGGGAGTGAAGGACACTATTAGAGGTACATCAGCGAAAGTACTAATAGAAGTAGAAGAGATTCAAGGAAGATGGAAAGATTTCATAGAAGAACTACTCAGTAAAGCCATTAAGCCATTGAGATTGGACTTAGAAAGGGAAAGTCATGCCGAAAAGAATAACTTAGGTCCAGGAATACTAGATTGCAAAATAAAGAAGGGATTGATGGAAATGATATCAAACTAGTCTGTGGGGATATATAATGTTCCTGCAGAATTATTAAAGAGTTAGGAAAACATGGAAGAAATTGTTTTTATGGGGTAATTTGCAGCACTTATTAGGGTGAAACATGGGCAGAAGACTTTGCTAGAACAGTGTTAATTCCAATTCCAAAGAAAGGAAAGGCAGCAGTATGTGAGGACTATAAGGAAATAAATTGATTTTGCATATTGATGCAGTAAAGGTAGTACTCAGGATAATTATTAAGAATGGAGAAGAAGGCAAACAATTACTTAGGAGAGGATCAGTTTGGGTTTAAGAAAGGTAGAACTACATGTGATGCCATAGCAGGTCACTGGTAAGAGAGGCATGGGAAAAAGTAGATGTAGGAGTAAAAGAAGGCAGGGACCTGATCAAATCAGTCAGGTTTGCAGACAATCAAGCTTTAGTTAGCCAATCAGCCAAGGGGTTGCATTCATTGTTGAGCTCACTACAGAACCAGAGTGATAGGTATGGAATGAAAATAAATGAGAAGAAAATGAAGGTAATGAGGATGTTAAAGTGGGAGGGAATAAACTTGCTAGAGCATTTTAGCTATTTAGGTAGTGTTTTGGAATGTGTTCAATGTGGTAAGGATATTAGAAGAAGAACTGCATTATGTAAGGAAGCTTTTTTAGGAGGAGAGAATGGAGGACAAGGACCTAAGTCAAGGATGTAAAGAAGAGACTGGTAAAGACGTTGATGTGGAATGTAGTTTTGTATGGCTCGGAAACTTAGTTGTTGAGACATGATGAAAAGCATCAGTTGGAGGCTTTTCAGATGTGGGTGTGGAGGAATATGGATAAGGTGAAATGGACGGAAAGGAAAATGAACAAAAGTTTTGGGAATGGTAGGAGGGGATAGAAGGCTCTTGGGAGAAATTCAAAGAATACAGGAAACGTGGATGCAGGGCATACTGAGTGGCTTTGATTAGTAGAAGAATTTGATAAAGAGTAGAATGTTGGGTAAGCAAGGGAGAAGGGGGAAAAGATTAGGCTGTTGAAGGTGGAATGAAGGGAAGCAGAAAGTATGGAAAAATCAAGAAAGTGTTAATGTAGGGGTGTGCCAATCAGATAACCTACCTTAACTGGTAGGTTGCCATTAATAATAAAAAATGAAATTTTTTTCAATATGTAGTATCCTATAGGATATACTCTATAGAGTGTAATATATTTTGGTATAGATTGTAATTAAGAAGAGTGTAGGCATCAAGAATTGTGTTAATTATAAATTTCTTGTAATAAAGTCTTTTACTTAAGAGAGACATTGTGTATGAATATGTGAACACAATTTTACAGATGTCAAATTTTGATTACTCATTGTTAGAAAAGTTAAGTTTATAGTGACATAAAGTATTATGCATAATTCCTTCAAACTAATATATGTCATCTGTACCAAATATTATTGACTGCTTCTGCAACAGTTTAATAAAGTTATGAGTTCTTAAGGAAAGTGTAAATTCTCTGTTAAAAATAGCTATAGGTTATGATGGAAGCGACATGGTACAGCCAATATTGTGTATAAGGTTTTTTACAATGTACTGCATTTGCTGACAAATCAACAATCAATGAGGAGAAATCATATCAGGATGTTGCAGCTAAGGCACTTTTTCTCTTTGATGATATTGCATACCAAGAGGAGAAAGACTAAGAGAGTTCAATTTATTGACCCATTGGTTTTCAGATACAAAATTGCATTGCTCAAAGAATCTCAACATTAAAATATCACAAAAGGAAAATAATTGTGTAAAGAAGAGATTTAAAAGTTGTGAAAATATATTTTAAAAATGTATTTATCAATAATCAACTGTTACTATTAATTTAATGTAGTTCTTTTGCTTGTTGTTGATGTTGGCTTTTGTAAGAACGTGGTGGGGAGGGCATAGATACTGCAACCTTGGCCATTAGCTTCGAAATGGAGTCATCGGTATTATATGTGTAAGACTAATAATCTGATGGCAACAGTAATTCAATAAGATAAGGTGTGGATAACATTTTCGGCCAAAACAAGCGAATAGGCAAGGGAAGTTGAGTCCTAAATTTATACTTTCTTATCGTACATTGGATATCAGGTATGTAAGTAAAAGTAACTTTTTTCTGTGTTCTTAGTACGATCATTTTCTGAATACGGCAACAGTTTGTGTACTACCCAAACCTTTATATTGAGCCAACGATCGCGGTTAGAACCGCGAAAATGTACCGCAGAAACCTACGCACGAATATGACGCAGCTTTTGCCTTGCAACAAATAAGAAGGTGAAGCATTTTTTGCTGGCTAGAATTAACTAAGTGGCAAAATTTCGCATTTACCTGAGGGTGCAGAATATATTAATATTTTCTTTAACCAGCTTCAACACCGAATTCACCGCCTTCTTTTTCGTTTACCATTTGTTTCTCTATTTGTATATGTTCGACCGCTAAAAGAACTTGTGTTTTGTTCAAATAACTTAATTGTGTTATTGCGGATCAGTGAGCCTTGTTTTTGTTTTAATGTATGAGGATGTGTTATTGAAATTTTATACATATAATTTATTTTTTTGATCGTTGGCTAATGAGCCTATAGTCCTTGCGACGGTCGATGTGAACCCCGTGTGACTTCCGGTTACTCACTCAGTGTAAAAAATATTTACAACGTGCGGATAACACGTTTCGTGTCTCCTGAAGACTTAAAGGTATTTTCGTGTATAATTATCTGCATTGTTTATTTATGCATGTTTGTCTTATTATGAATAATTGTAGAACAAGTATTTCGTGCAGAAGTGTGTGATATTTTTTTATATTAAGTAAATAGTTGTGTTGCTTCACCACGTGTAAGACCATGCGGTGAAATTATGATCCATATTTGGTCATTTTAATAGTTAATTTAGATTAGTTGTCTTCTACTGATATATGGAAAGTGATAATTAATATATGTAATTGTTTCTATTGCTGAACTGCAGTTACCTCTATTAAATTTGGGTGTATATGGAATAATTGGTTGACTATTTCTTGTAAATGTTCATGGCGCTTAAATAGTGGTATGATGAGGAAAGTTTGTCTTGAAGGGAGCCCTTGATTTACTCCCGTACAGAATTTCTAGATGTAAGAAATTTTCCATCTGACCGTAGCTGATTCTGTCAATAGTAATTGTGATATGCGTTTCTTAAACAAACTTATACTACATAGTATATATTTTTGTTAATTTCAGAATGCGTTACGTGGCCGCCTATTTGCTTGCCGTCCTTGGCGGCAAGGAAACCCCATCAGCAGCTGACATAGAGAAGATTTTGAGTTCAGTTGGTATTGAGTCCGACGGGGAGAAGCTGAAGAAAGTAATTTCCGAGTTGAAGGGGAAAAATATCGAAGATTTAATCTCTCAAGGTATACAAGTAAAAACTCTTACGCATCTTTTTTTTCAAAATTGTCATCTTAAATAAATTGAATGGATGTTTAAACTTTAAATAAATAGAAATGGAGTACAATGTCTAGTTACCAAATGTGCTAGTTAACAAAATTTCATAAATCTTTTCGCTTATAGGGTTTTAATGTCGAGTTCCATATCTGTCAGTGGAGTGGATTTTTTATTTTTATCCTAAGTATCTGTTAAGCCTTAAGGCTAAGTTAGCTCCATCCAGTGTTTTTGTCTATTTATTGTAACTTTAGATGATGCGAGTACGACTTAATTGCTTAAAAATCGTAATAAATTTGGTTGTTAGTGCAGTCTCGTGAGTGACTTAGCCATGTAGTCCGTATTAGTGGTTGAATTCTTCTATTTCTTCTAGGTCGCGAAAAATTGTCTACTATGCCTGCTGGTGGAGTAGCTGCTGCCCCCGCTGCTGGGGCTCCTGCTGCTGCTGCCGCACCTGAGAAGAAAGGTATATGATTTTTAAAAATATTTGCTTTTGTCTTAAATGTAATGGTCTTAAATTTTATCTACGGCAAAGGCTTTTTAAATTGTGCCCGCTGCTTTAGAAATTTATCATGTGTATCCATAGTAAAATAACCTTTGTATTTTCCACAGCTTTATTGCGAGGCACGACGCGTTTCACTACACTGTAGCATAACCATGGTCCACATGATTATGCTAGTGTAGTGAAACGCGTCGTGCCTCGCCACAAAGCTGTGGAAAATACGAAGTTTATTTTATTATGGATATCCATAATTTCCACG
>LYUA01002834.1:55347-68431 GCA_002093875.1 Calopteryx splendens
TGATGATTACTTAGGAGAAGATCAGTTTGGGTTTAGGAAAGGTAGAGGTAGACATGATGCCATAGTAATAATTGATAGAAATAAATATAGAGTATAATCAGGATATATTTATCTGCTTCATAGATTTTGAGAAGTCATTTGATAGTGTTAATTGGGAACACCTAATGAAGGTAGTGCAGAAGATAGAGGAGTAGACTGGAGGGATAGGCAACTTATTCGAAACGTGTGTCGATTTTGAAACATGAATGTGAGGGCTGCACATTCATTAGATGACCTACACGGTGATAGATTTTTGTTCAAGTCAGTCCAATTTTGAATACTGACCCTCAAGGAAAGTGCAGTACTGTGGGAAATTCCACGACAGCAACTTTAACAGACTCACCCACTGCTGTGCATATATATGCGAAAAATTCATTTGCCTGAACTGGGAATCGAAACCAATTTCAAGGATCCGGGCTTGAGTCCCAGTTCAGGTGAATGATTTTTACATTTTGAATATTTGAATATTAAGGGAAGAGCATATCAAAGTTACACAAGTAGAAACAAACTAGATCGCCTGCTCGGATGGAGGAATAGAAACTTTACCGACCTTCCCCACTTTCCAAACTCTCCACTTACTTAAACTCTTTCCCCTCCAAATTGCTGTTCTCATAAGTCTCTTTTCTGAGTAAGCCACGACCACCCTTTTTTTTAAGATGGACTAGACCCACCAGTGCAGTAAGCTACTTAGTGTTGACCAGTTTATCCTAAACTGATTATAACAATGTTCTTCCTATTTTGCTTTGATAGGTTGTTTTTGCAATAGATTGACATTATTACATTAGCTTACTTGAATAGATGCTACAACTTTAATAGATAAGTTGAATAGGTGTAAGCAAAGTGTTCCACAGAACAGGCTCTTTTTGTTGTAGTGAAGAAGTTGAATTGTATGGCATGAAGTGAAGCAGGTGTATTTTATTCCAGAAAAGGTTGGCAGCAAGATATACAAACACCATATTGTAAGTGATAAGTGTAAAAGAGCATGGCTTAAAATGATCACCATCTGGTCATAAAATATAGAACCTTAAACGTATAAGGTAGCTAAAATGATTTATAAATACTTTCAAATGTGCATTAAATTTCCTTAAATTCACATTACACAACAGGACATTCCTTCATACTCTTGTCATATTGTACTGGCTGCCAAACTGTGTATATAGGTACTATAATTTCATAGTAGCCATCTCAAGTTTCAGATGAACACATAGTATATACATTGAGTGAAGATCTACTGATGATTATAGTTTGAATTCAAATCAAAAATCACAGTAATCAAGCCGAAGGTCAGTTAATTTGAATTAGCCCCTCATTAATATTAGCCATATTTGCTGGTGGAACTGCATTTTTTTTATAGTCACCTATTATAACAGTTCACTGAAAACCAATTTCACTGATTATTCAACCAAATTCAAAAGAGCAATAATTTTCCATTAATATTTGACCTACATATCCATAAGGCATTCATCTTCCTTTTCTCAGTGTGCCAAAGAAAGGTTCCATGGAATGAAATAATATGTTTAAGAATGTAATAACTTATACTGTTCTAAACTGAAGCACATATTTATGCTTCTTAATTGTTTTACAGCCAGTTTCATATGAGGACTCCAATGAAGAGTTCACAATAAGAAAGTATTTTTTTATAAATGGTGTTATGCACATTTCATTTGGTAATTCAAAGATTCATTTATTTTACAATATAGTTCACTGCCTATGATATAAAATATTCTGACAATATGCTGTGTCTTATTGCTCTAGTTACTGATCCTATTACAGAAAATATAATTGTCCATTGAAATTCAATGGAAGGAAGACTGAGAAAGACCTACATTGTGCCATATTTCAATTCTCTATGAAGTTTGAAAATAAGGCAGACATGGCCATACGGGCATACAAAATCTGTGTACTTGTTCCAAAAATTTCCTTTCCAGAATTCTAATATATACATAGATTTATATAGTTCATCATTTTATATGGCTTATTATGTTGAGATACAAATGTACTTAAAGATATAGATAAAAGTCTAGTGTTGAAGAATTAAATATCTTTTAAAGGGGTTTATTCATATAATAAATGCAGCAATTAAAGGTGTTATAGAACTTTTTCCCACTCTTAGTCAAAATTTACATAAGATGGCCAATTTAATCAAGTAGAGAACATAGAATGCCTACTTCTTAAATAAAAAATTGTATAGGACACCTCAAAGAACATCTAAAGGTGTTATAAATCTCTTATGTATGTTCACTCATCAGTACAAATTTACTTTAAGTAGTAATAATTTAAAAACTTACCATGGGGACAGGACCCACAAACAAAAGAACCTGGAGTATTTATACAAAGCACTGGAGGGTCATGTGAACAAGCAGGAGTATAGGCAGCACATTCATTTATGTCAGCAGTGCATGAAGTCCCTCCATTCTCTTTTTTCCATCCCTATCAACCAGAAGAAAAAACATTTAAAATCAGTTAACAGGTTTAATATCTATCATTATAAAGATTTCCACACAGTATATTTGGTATTAATGTTGCCTAGTTAACATAACCACCAACTTGGGTAAGCCTTTCAAGAAGTTGAGAACAAAATATTAAAGTTCATAAATTTGCTATACATCAGCTCCCTGATTTACTACTTATGGGTTACATAAGATTTTGTTGTTTTCCCGGCACACGAATCTAGTGAAGTCTTTGCAGGTTTTCCACCAGGTCAGGGTTTTAGCTTCCTCCAACGTTTTTATGGCGATGTATTTATGAGTGTTATTCCACAATCCTTTAGATAATATAATTATTTTACCAACAGAAGAAGTCAGGGGACACCATCTTTTCCATTCCATCATTACACACAGAACCTATCCCACAAATATGTTCTGCATAGTATTATGTACTAGTGCAATTACATAGTAAACAAAATAAACTTCTAGACTTATGTACTTTAATTAGGCTTCATGATTTATTGTCAGTGAAATTAATCAATTGGACCAAAACCTTTGGGCAGGTTCACTATGTAGTAATTCAATACAAAATTTGTTACCATCTAGCAAGCTGTGACTGATGGTAATGATGTTTTACTGTAAAGCACACAAAACACAATGAAATTTTCCTAAGACAGAAGTATAGATATCTCCTTGCAAAATTCACCTTGGTAATCACAAGGGAATAGTATTGCAATTGTTCATGAGCTGGAGAAATTCATACTAGACTGGTTTTCATGATTAAGCTGGTATTCCATTAGCTATCAAAAATGATCACTTAGCTTGCCAAGACATTTTCTATAGAAATGGAAATATTATGGTGTGATATTGGAAATAAAGGAATTAAGTATTTACTCAGCACTAAAAATATTAGTGCTATAATTAACTTCAATGATTAAAGAGAAAGGGAAAATTAAACCTACCGCTTTAATATAATATATGTATATACTATTACATTGATATTTTACCAGCAAAAGCATCTATACATGTACTGCAAGAGGAAATTTTATACGAATAAAATTTTAATCATTTTTTTAAAAGAAAATTTAGCTGCCATGGTAGCTGCCTTCAACCAACTGGCTAAGTAACTTAGGTAACTTAACTTATCGGGTAACAGTGTCAATGACAACATGCACTGTTTCAATTGGGGCACATTATGGCAATGTTAATCTTTAAAAGTACATAGTTCAATGTGACAGTAAATGACCATTTTTATTGAAATTTTGAATCAGTCATAATAATGAGCAGCCACTGTGGATGCAATATGTAGGCAATGCCATTACCAATTAACTTTAAATTTAAATCATAGGGCAATAACCTGTACCTTAGGCATTACTAGTTTTATTGAAATTGTCATTACATACAGCAATCATTATCTCAGAATTCCTCATCACCCATTTTAAAGCTTGAAGTGATTGAAATCATTTAAGTGCCATCAAGATATATTTAGAATAATAATAGGATAAAATTGTAAAATATAGTAAAAATGGCCAGCCAGTAAGGAGGGATAGACCTAGCAGATAACCTCCCACACTCAAGCAATTAATCTCACTCATAAATTCATTCAAGGAACGTGGATGTTATAAAGAGGTGCATATCCATAATTGCGTACTACTATTGCTTACTACAACCACAATGTTTTTTAACATCAACAATTGTTTATATGTACAATATATTTTCTCTGTGAAAAATGAAGTTCAATTTATACACCAGTACACATGTTAATTCTGAGATAAGTTCCAAATACACACCTGGTTACAGATGCAAGTATAACCTAGAGACGTTGACTGAGGAACACAAATGCCATGTCCACATAATTCTTGGGTAGAGGCAGAGGTACAATTATCATTCTTCAAAGTACAGTGCATCCCATACCATCCAGGTGCACACTGACATCTGTTATAAAGTATACCATCACCACTCAGTTGAATAATTAAAAAATCACTAAAAAATACACCATAACTATTAAAATGGGATTTTAGAGCAGAAAGTAGTAGTGAAAAAAATGTAAACAATTTTTTGTTCAAACAAGCTCAAAACTTTGTGATGTCAAAATGTTTTCAGCTTTCGAAAAAATATTCTAATGTCTGAAGATAGGTAAATTAGCTCTAAAAACAATTTTAAAATTTTATTGCAAAATTTAAATAAATACTTATGATGAAAATACCTTGATAGCATCACATCTTAAAATATTTAACCAAAAATTAATGTGCACCCTATAGTGAATTCTATTGATCAATGGGCATGCTATGATGATCCTTAAGTAATCATTATGAGTCCCATTTATCTCCTTTTCAGTAATAGAGATCATATGCCAAACATTCAGTTGTATTAGCAAATTTTATGATAGCAAAAGTACAGCAAAAACCTTTTAGACTTAAAAATTGACATCAATTAAACTTCAAAGTTTCAAAAAGACTATTCTGAAAAAGCTATGGCCACCTATATTTTTTAAAGAACTTAGCAAAATAATGCAAGTCAGTTAATTCCTTTCTACCACTAAGTATTTCAATCAGTTCCCACATATTACATCATTACCTGGAAAAAATTGCCACTGAGCATGGAATGTGAAAAGGATTAAGCTCTAAGAATTAATTTTACATTGAAAACCAGAGTGCCTTGTAGAAAAGTCTTTAAAAAACATCAAATTCTCACTATTTCTTGTATGAATTCATATTATGTAAATCACAATGCACATTATAGAAATACATCTCTTCTTCAAGCCAGGAGGATGCTGGAGGATTTACTATTTATATTCCCCTTCCTTCACATAAAATCCAATGGTGAGCATGGGTTGCATCAATTATTATGACTTTAAATCACAGAGAGAATTTTACAAAGCTAACAGCCAATGATGATTATGAAGCAACACATCCATTTTTACAACCCTTTTGAGGTGCCCATAGTTCAGGACAGCTATTATTATAAATAGTAATCAAGCAGTTAGGGTATGTTTTTGATGGACATACAACCTCACCTACAATGACCCTTTCTTCATTTCCATATATTTTCTGCCACCCTTCATTCGTAGGTTGTACGGATTAGAAAAGGAGGAAGATGGAACGAATGGGTTGTATCTCCCCTCCATCACAGACACCAACAATCCATCACCACTCAGTATGCCCCGCACCCACTTTTCTTGCCTTTAACCCAATTAAATACCTCCTCAAAATATATGAAACAGACAAATATATTTCCTTTCTATCAATTATGTCATTACTGCTATGGCCTCACATGTACCTCAACCTTTACTAAGCCCAAAATGATCCTCCCATTAGGAAACATTTGCCTTCTTTTCCAACCTCTTATTTTTGATCCTGAGTACTACATTTGCTGAGTACAATATCAAACTAATTGTCATATAGTCTTCACATATTGCTGCTTTTACCTTTTTTGGGATGAGAATTAAAACTAATCTAACAAAGTCTTTTGGTCGCATTCAACCCTCATAAATGCTGAGAATAACCCCATAAAAATGCATTCTTTCATGTTTTCATAAACTCTTTAGTAATTCTGTAGGGATAATAATTACACTGACAGTCTTGTTTAATTTCACATTCTTTAATGGCTTCTCTATTTCACAATCTAGTAGGTCTGGACCTAAACTATCCTCTTCGACATCATTTTCTCTTTCTATGTCATGTAGTTCTTCCATGTATTCTCTCCTATTTAAGAAACTTGACGCAGCTACACCTACTCAGACATAGTTACTTTCTGAAATCCACACAGTTTCATATTTCTATTACAATTTCTATCTCTTAATAGACATTTATTCTTGTCTTACCCCAAGGCCCATTACCCTAGACAAGAGAGGTTTATCAAGATTTCAGCCAGTACACATGATGCTATTTCATATTACAAATTCATTAGTGATACCAAAAAGAGAGCTGAATTCAAATCTTTCCTGAATGTTTTCTAAAGCTAGAACCAAAATATTGTGAAATTTTGAGTAGGTAAGACATCATTCTGGGCATAAAGAAACTTAAACAATCTTTGACTTTTTTTATTGGTTTAGGAAACAATTGAGAGGCCCAAGAACCAACAGACCACAATTAAGGGAATACTTGAATTGTATTTGCAAACTGTGTTGTCATACATACATGCAATTTTAACATGTTAATTGCCAAGATATATACATTTAAAGCATGCACTCAATAAAAAATGAATTAAAATTACTCACTCATATAATCCTAGTCTATTGACACATGTAGCACCATTTTGACAGCCAAGTTCAGTTCCAGCAAATTGTGCACATTCATTGACATCCAAATGACAGAATTTTCCTTGCCAATTAGGAGGACAAAGACAGATTATATCATTATACATATCCAAACATGTACCACCATTTTGGCAAGGAGAACTATTGCATTCATTAGTGACTCTAAGTCTTCGAAATTCATTCATGAATGATTCCAGCAGATTCAACTGAAATTTTTAATTAAATATTTATATTAGTATACATTTATTTGCTCAGTGAGCTAATAAATAAATAGTAATCACTTATGTAGGCAATATCAGGGTTATATAAACCAATACAGATACAGAGTGTGTAGTTTGTAGACAGCAAATAGCTCTCACACCTGACCCTCACACTTCACATGTAAATTAATAATTTGTCATAGAGAGGAAGAAACGGCATGTGTTTATAATTTAAAAAAAACTTACTACATATATGCTTAAGTAATGGGTATTTTAAAAATACATAGCCTTGGCACAATGATAAATGAACATATTGAAAAAGGAAGAATGGAGGACTGCACTCTGTATCCATATTAGCAAATGATGATGATCTCCATACACTTTGGAAAAGCCTAATTGTAGTATTAACATTCTTTTAGTTCAAATTATTAATTGGTTCTACATATTGTAGTAAAAAATAAATTTGTGCTTTATCCTCAGAGTGAACATCATTGTGCCATTCCTGAAGCATAGGAATTTAGCTCCCAAAAATTTTCATTACATGATATACAAATTAGGTTTAACTCTTTAACTGCACAATTAGGTTGATATTTACCCCCCACAGGTGCTTTTTTTTTTATAAAACGGTCGGGACTAAAGAAACAGAGTTAAATAACTATTTCATAGGGTAACTAAGGGAGGTGGTGGGTGAACGAGGGCAATAAAAAGAAAAAGGGACTTGCGTATACTCGTATGGCATCTATAACAACAGAGGGAAATTTCAAGCGGCCAAAGTTTCAGAAAACAATGTCACAGGCCAAATTGTTAATAGACGATGGAAGCAGTCTGCTACGTCGATCACTTATGGGTCGCAAAGGGAGCAGTTAAAGGGTTAAACATACACATGATTCACATACTCACCCTTCTCTCAATGGCTCTCATTTTTCCTCGAAAAAAAGCATTCCTCATTACCTGAAATGATTAGTAAGAGATGGATATCATTAGATTATCACAGACATTTCATTAGAAAGCACATAGGTACCCATTGCAATGCTTGATCCATGATCCATCCTTATCATTCATTTGAATTATAGCAAAGCAGAATATTTTGGACAGTAATAGGGCTGGTACTAGGCTTATGCAAACTAGGTGGTTGTCCAAGGCAACAAAATTGGAGCCTAATGCTTGGTGTTTATAGTTAACCTGTGGTAGCCAGTTTTCCATGCTACAACTGTGTGCGGGAAAAAATCGAGAGGAATATTTTCCTTCACAGCACTGGATAGGGATTTGCAGATAGTGGACTCTTATAATCTGAGATGACCTTTTTCTTCCCCTTCCTGGGAAGATTAAGAAAGGGTGACCAATGGAAGGAGCATTAACACTTGCGAGCAAAACCAATTCCCAAGAATTTAACTGATTACTCTGAAAAGTTTTCATGGTGAAAACAACATAGCAAGCTCTCAGGGAAAGAGGGATATGACAGGTAGCACTCCCTACTATGAGAGTTGGGCCAGTGTGGAGCCTCGGAGTGGGCCTCTTGGAGTGGACGACCATAAAATCTGGAGAGTGACGAGGTCAGGCAAGCAAGCGATGGTCATACATATAAGAACTTTTTCTGCAGCCATCGTAACATACATAGAAATATGTTTCCCACGGCCAAAAGGTTAAAGATGTAAGGGATGCCATAATATGATTTTGTGTTCATTGCCAAAGTACCTTGTGTATGCCTAAATACCCTGGATAGTATTTTTTCAATATTGCTGAATATCTAATGCCCAGAAAATCAATTTTTAATTGGTATTATTGACTTTATCCCTTCATTCCAGTTCTCTCTTTCTAATTACACTGGGGAACACAAATTTCGTTAGCATAGATCTGACACTTGTTTTTGACTAACTTTTGGCATCTCGATCCAAAAACGACCCCAGTTTTTGTCTATCACATCAACTTTTTAAGCTACAGCTACAACTTTTAAGCTCTCTTTGTCCTAAAAGTCATACAAAATGAGCATACAAAGGTTTTATTTCCTTTTTTAATGGTTTATATGACAAGTGTTTCTTATTAAAAATTCATACAAAGAGTAAAGTTCTTTTACCAAATGGCAAACATACATATTAAGGTAAAAATTTTATTTTTTTATTTTTAATTATAGCTTTTTCTGGAATGTTTAATCTGTGAACAATCTCGCTTAATGCTCCAACAATAGTCAGCCATCATATTTACATCCCATCTACCTTGAAATTGTGCCTCCATGATCTTAAAATCTTGGTGGAATCACTGACCCTGCTCATCACTGACTGCACCAAGATTTTTTGGGAAGTCAACAAGATGGCTATGTAGAAAATGCAATTTGATGCTCATGTTGCAACCAAGCATTTTGAAGCTCTTCAAGAGTTGCTGGGCAATTTCAGTGTAATTGTGTGGTCGAGTATTTCCAAGAAAGTCTTTGAAAAGGTTTTTGAATGCCAAACAAGCATTCTTTTGGAGTTCTGTCATTGTTCACAACAGGTTAGGAAATGCCAAAATGAGATACTTGAAACAGTCTCCTTCAGTTGACAAAGCTTTAACAAATTGCTTCATGAGACCCAGTTTTATATGCAGAGGTGGAAACATAATGCTCTTTCTGTCGACAAGTGGCTGATGTAGAATGTTTGAATTACCAGGTTTCAAGTCAGATCTTGGTGAACAATTCAACTGCACCCAATGTTTCTCACGACCTCTGCTGTTCCAAATACACAAAAAACAGGGACACTTGGCATATCCATGTTGCTGGCCAGGAAGAAGCAAACCATTTTAAGGATTCCATTTGTGCATGTGATATTGCAACAAATCAATGACTATCTTTATGTCTTCATATTCTTAAGGCAAACAAACTGAATGGCCTATATGGATTTCACCAAATAAATTTCCATTGTGGTGGAGGACACACTTCAAGCTTTACTTTGAGCTATCAATGAACAGTCATTGTTCAGTTGCATTATAGGCTGGAATACCCAACTCCTCTATTAAACCATGTACGTTATGGCTATACACAAATCCACCATCACTTTGAAAGTATTGCAGAAATGCACTTTCTCTTGATCGAAAGTAGGATACCTTAGCAAGTTTTTCTCGTGCAGTCTTGATGCTAACAGGTCTGAAGCTTTATTGGATAGCAAAAAATCTTGTGCAAAATCATTCAACTCATGCTGATCAAATCCCTTATAAATGGAGTCATCTTCAATTTCAAAATCTTCATCGCCGGAGTCACTTTGATCTTCACCACACTCATATTCTTGTATTTCCAATGAGGGTAATGCTTTGAAAACTGGCAATGGGATTTCACCTGAATGAGCCACTGGGCATATAGCTGATGGTAAACTAGGATACTCTATTTTACATTTGTTTTTCTTGGTATATCCTGATGTTTTCACTATACAAAAGTAACAGTCACTTGAATGATCTCTGCACTCTGGCCAAATCATAGGTATACCAACTGGAAATTTATCACGTGATCCCTTTGTCCATATCCATAAACTCTAAACACACTGCTTGAACACCTTGTGAGGGTCCCAAGATTTATCTTGATCACCAATTTTCACTTTAAAATATGCAAAATAGGGTTGCCTGACAAATGCACTGATGTTTGTCCTTTGACTGCCACATATAAAACAAAACGAATCGGGACTATTTAAGCACTTACAATGGGAAATAGCAGAAGCAGACTTAATTTAAAGGATAGGAATTAAAGTCATATGTAAATAAAAAACTAAACACTGCTAACTCCTTGTATAAAAACCAGAACTCAAGACTCCTCTTCAGAATGCACTTCCCTATACATACAGAGCAACACACAACATCTCACTACATTATTTCAGGCATAACTGAATAACCTAGACAATTATGAATCTGTAGCTTGTCTCCTATGGCGTCATTCACCTCTTGTAGGTCAGAGGTTTACTTCAACCAAAAGGAGAGCACTAGTGTTTCCTATGATCCAGACTCGATCCAGCAGAGAGTGGACACATTAATATAAGGTGTAGAGAAAAAACTTGACGTGATAGGAGAAAACTAACTACAGTTTTGAAATCACCATGCCTATTTAAGAGATTTTGTCGAGTTTTTAGCTTGAGTTGTCTTTAACACAATGTTTAATTTCCCCAGTGTTATTGCACACACTTTAAGAATCCAGTATTAATTTTATAATCAACAAATTACTTCCTAAAATATTATAAGTCACATCAGCACTGCACTTAAATTGCATCACAAGCATATAGACACAATTATCATTATCTATTTAACTATCAAGATAATATATACTACATATTTGAAATAATTATCATGATTTAAATGGTAAAAGTATGTTAAATACATATTCTAAATTCTTTAAAATTGTCTTCAATCATTAAAGAAGATTAGTTTTACTTTCCTCTGAATAATTGAAATGAAGCACTTAATGTAGATGACGATGGATAAAACACATTATAGTATAACACTGAAAAGATCTTGTTTTAAAAACATATATGAGGAAGCATGAATCTTGAGGACCATCATGCGGAATCATGCATTAAGTTTGGCACCCTAATAAAGGTATAAGATACAAATTTCCACAGCACCAATAATGTATCTTTAAAGCAGTGGAATGCTATTATGTACTCATCATATGGCATATATTCACCTGAATAGCTATTTCATCTAACCAGGAGGTAACAAAAAGACTTTCCAAAGTAATAATGTTCTGCTTTTCACAATGCTTTTTAAAGGGGAATGTCAACTAGTGACAGGAGGGGCATGGGCAGAATCAAACAACAGTGATGCACTGGCAGTAAGGACTGATGCATAGATCAAGGGACTGTGTTGATAAAACAGACCATGACTGCCAAACATTGACCAGACTTTGATTATCATAGAGTGTGTCATTAGGAATCCACATTCCATGAACTGGGGCACCATTGTCTGGACTATATCACCAATGAGTGTTTTGTTTTCTCCCCTCAACCCCAAAGTCAATAGAGAGACAAGGATGGTACAAAATCGCAGGAGTCCAGTCTATCACATGTGAATATAGTTTATCTATTCTTACCATTTGGCAACAAAAGGCAGATGTATCCACCCTAGAACTTAAAAACCTTAAGGGCAAAAACCAGAAAAAAAACCATGCACCACAAAAAAGCATCTCATTTGATTGCTGAGTAAAAACTATAGTAATAAAATACATGATTTAATTAACTTTTTTCGATAACTGGCATTGCTCATGAACTTGCCTTAAATTTTGGGGAGAAGGTTATAGACTAATGTTATAAGCCTAAGTCAGGAGGGGGCTAACCCCCCTTGCTACACCACTACATTATAGGGTCATCTGTTATACTCACTTCGGGTATCTCTGGAAACTCATGACCTCATCAGTTATGAATTTTAGTGGCATGGAAAATTTCCAATAGAATTGGTAAGAAGTTCATTGTCTAACAAGGTGGCTACTTTACAATGATCATATTTCATCTACACATTGCTTATGCATTGAAAGTAAGTTGCCCTACCCTTGAGCATTGCTGTGGACCATTTGCTCAGAACAGTGAAAGTTGTATTCTATTACATAGACCCCACTCCAACATGCACACAACTTTTGGTAGTGGATGTAGCAAGAAACCCATTTCAATACAAATCAATTTTGTGAGTGTAAGGAGCAACTTTTCCAGTTTTCCACATTTTTGGGGCAACATACTGACCTTTGACCAAAATATCAAAGGGTATCCTTACTATATAGAATTGGTAATTGGTATAGTGTGCATTCCCATGGGAGGAGCATAGGAGAAGAAGAGATACATCAGATCTGTAAATTGTTACTATAAAAGGCCTGATTCATTCTTTAGTTAGTTAGTCTGGATGGGTGTGGATATCATATTAAAAAGAGCTAGAAAGGCAAAAAATCTTTAGAATCTATTCCATTTAGTGGAGGGTTATAAGGAGTAATACTCTTTTATAATACACACAGAAAAATTTTACCTAGTTCATAAAGTATCTTTAATTATGAGGAGCAAAGGGATGTTTAACCCATTGGCTTAAAGAGACGACGATTCGTCGGCTGGCCTGACTTGGTCGTAAATTAAAGAGCCAGCGATTCACCGGTTCCTTACAGCACTTTATTTTTACTCGCATTATTATTTAAATGTTTATAAATTGTTGTTAAAATCTTTTTTATCCCT